>APFE031309906.1:57075-95123 GCA_000404065.3 Pinus taeda
CAGCTTGATTTTTCATTATGTTCATTTCAATGTTACAATACATATTTATACATGCCAAAACATCCAATACCATGGACCGAAAACCATCACGTCCAAAACCATGGACCGAAAACCATCGCGTCCAAAAAAACATGTGCGAAAATCATGCACAAAAACATAGGTGGGTCTGTCCAACCTAACATAAAACCAATTTTTCTGGGGCGCTGCCCCGAACCCCATAAAGTGGGGTTACGAGTACCCCTCAAACCCCCTGTTAACTATGTGGAAAGAATATAACACAACCCAACAAAAATCAATTCCTAGCACCTCGGAATAACCTTTCACTACTATATGAGCTTCATATTTCTCCACTTTTCTATCTGCACTCATCTTCTTCTTAAACATCCATTTGCTTACAATCGGTTTTCTAGCTAGAAAATCTACTAGATCCCAAGCCTCATTTTTTTCCAAGGTTACCATTTCTTCAACCATGGCATTTTTCCATATTTTTCCATCCTCTTAATCCATTGGCTCCTTGAAAGTTATGTTATCATAATCTCTAATAGATAAATAAAAATTTGAATGGAAATCAGATGGAGTATACTTCTCTGGTTGCCTTCTTTCCCTAATTATTATCCTCAAAACTAGAGTGTGTGGTTCTTCTTCTTCTTATTCTTGTTCTTTTGTGGAGTTGGATTCTTCATCCTTGAAATCAAACTCTATCTTATCTAGTTCCTTTTCCCTTAGTATGACTTCTTTTTTCAGGACATCCTTCACTTCTCTAAATACCACATCTTGATTATAATTAATATTCTTTGTTTATGGGTTTTAAAGCCTGTAACTTTTTAAACGATTTTTATACCCAAAAAAGATGCAACGTTAAGATTTACTATCGAACTTGGTTCTTTTCTCCTTGGGGTCATGGACATATGCATCACAACTAAATACCATGATATGTGAGAGAGAGGGTTTCTTACCAGTCCATACATCATGTGGAATCTTTTCCCCCAACGATGATGAAGGTGATACGTTAAATAGGTAACATGTAGTACCCACTACTTCTACCAAGAATTCTTGCCCTAATCTAGCACTAATGAGCATGCTCCTTACCTTTTCCATTAACTTCTTGTTCCTTCTTTCCAAAATTCCATTTCTTTTATATGTGTATAGAATAGCCTTTTAGCATGCTACACCACACTTCTTACAAAAATATTTTAATTACTTCTTGAATAACTCTACCATTATTTGTCCTCAACACCTTGATCTTCTTCTTTGTTTGATTTTCCACCAGATCCTTAAATTCTTTAAACCTGTTGTTTTCGTTGCTACAACACCCTCCAAAATTTGGGGTACATCCAAATGTTGGAGCCTACTTTGACTTTCCTTTCATTTCTAGTATTAACAGTCATTTTATGTGTTTTCTGTAACTATCCCAGTCCCATTTGGAAGAAAACCAAAGTTTCATATTTTAGCATGGAAAGCATTTCTTATCGAACAAATGTAGTTTTGGTTTGTTTCAAGGGGCAATATTGGTGCTAATGAGTCATACTTACCATGAATACATGTATTACACTCGTTCCCAAAGTTTCAACCATTATCACAAAAGTGTTTCCATTGTCGTCACAAAGTGTATCTTTAGTGTCGCACTTGGGGAAAGTTATTGCATTGGGGGAATTATGTTTTTCATGTGTTTTGAGTGATCAATCTTGTGTCATCAAATGTTCTAATTGTGTGATCATGGTTGTGTTTTATTCTTGTCCACTTTGGCCTTCTTGATCCCACACTTAGCCAAATCGAGGAAAGTGGCTTCCCGAGCAACTTGACCTCACTCAACCTTCCTGAACTACGCACTATGTAGTCTCAACCGTCAAGCTTAGACATCGCCTCTTGGAACTGCACAATGCACAGTTCCTTCGTTCCAGAACTACACACTGTGTAGTCTCAGTGACCAGCCTTTACCCTTGAGCTCTAGAACTATGCAAGCCCTACCTTCCAGTCACCTTCTTCTGTGCATTTTGTAGTCTCAAGCAACGAGCCTCAAACTTGACCCATTGAACTTCACAACTAAACCAGCATTAATCCTTTATCCCTTTAGAACTGTGTAGTGGGAAACCTCAAGCATTAAGCCTAAATTTTTCCTCATTGAGCCCCTTAACTGCGTAGTTTTCTTTCCTTGACCTACTTGAACTATGCATTACATAGTCTCAAGGCTTAATCCTTGCCCTTCAGCTCTTGAGTTGCACAACTTTGTAATCCTTGAGCCATTATCTCATCCTATCACCCTGTTCCAAATTATTTGATGGTTTTCATTAAGCATGTTAGACTAGGGATTTATCATACTAATGTCACCTTGTCATTAGTGGATTTTAGTTGCAAGTATTATATCGTGTTATGACAAGATGATGATGAAGGATATGAAGAAGGAGACCCTGCCAGAAGGCACCGTTGTAGCTGCAAAGAAAAGTTAGCCAATCAAGAAAATATAAAGGGACATCTAATTGCAACAACAGCTAGATATCAAGAAGATATTGAAGACTCCCTACCTTCAAGCCTTATGGAGGAGGAACAAGAAGAAAATGTTCCATATTTTAAGAAGACACAAAGATAAAAACAACAAGATTGGCTTGAAATTTCCATATCATATGCAGTCCATGCCATCAACTTCATGTCGTTTCTTGTAAAGGTGTCATGTCAAGATATATATGAGTCATCATTTACCACATAATTTGTGGATAATGTAATTTCAATGTGATAAATTTAATGTAAAGTGGAAGTCCTATAGTCATGTATAGAATATGAAAGGTCACGAAGGAATCAAAAGGTCATAGAGAAGTTAAAAAAGTCATAAGTGTAGTCAAAGAGTCACAAGGGAGGTGAACGATCACCCCATTAGTTATATGTAGACCCTCATAGCTCATGCAAAGGACTCTTCACCTATGCTCCTCCTACCAGGAATTAGAGAGGAAGATAGTTCTTTAGGAGGAGCAATTGGTTTCTCTTACACTCTAATGTTGGAGCTAGTGGTGTTCACTGTACTAATGTATCTTGGAACTTTTTCTTAATTTCAAAGCTCATTGAGATAACACACTTTCATGTGTATGTCGTAAATATTTGTAAGATTATTCTTTGAATGTTTTTTTATGTATGTGGTTTTCATCTATACTAAGGAAATTGAACTATTTCGATGACTTTGGTATTTATCTTCTTGAAAGTGTGTTGTATGTGTTTTAACAATCGTTGCTTTCAGTAGAAGAACCTTGATATATTATGCAGCTAAACAATCCACAAGGCATAGTCACTTGTTCATATGAAAATACATGCAAATTACTCTCTTATCTTGACCATAGTAGAAAAGGAAAATATCTAAGAACATATGGCATATGGGCCTTATTTTCAGAAGGGCTCCTACACCAAACAGTGTGAAATCTAACTTGGAATTTTCATTAGGGAGCCCCCTTACATGTTGGTGGTATCCAACACCATCAACACCTATCAAACAATTTAGGTTTCATCTTGAGGAGATATATCCATGTATTCATTAATAATTCATCTATAAATGATACATAGTACACATATTTACCCAATGATGGAACTAGTATAGGTCCAAAGACAACATTGTGCATAAGCTCTAATATTCCTTATACCCTCTTACCACTAGATTAAAACCTCACTCAATTATGCTTCTCATATACACAATATTCACATAAATCAAAATATAAACATAAATTAGACATACCTTATACCATCCAATTACCATGTAGTATCTGAAGGCCCTTCTCTTTAGTATGTCCTAGTCTTTGATGCCACAATATAGTCTTTTCACCAAAGACTACAATATTTTTAGGAACAATAGAGCTATTTCACCCTTCAATATAAATACTACATAAATATTATACAAAGTTCTAATCCAAACTCCCTGCATCAACACTAATGCTCCTCAAACCATCCTACATGTATATTTCTTGAACATTGTGTTTACACCTACATCATCTCTCTTGCTTGTAGAAATTAGATTTCTAGCCAATATTGGAATGTATAGAACACCAAGAAGTGTTTTAATCCTTCCACCTATTAGCTTTAGCTTGAATAATCCTTGTCCTATGATTTATGTCTTATTGTGATCACCCATGAATACATCATCGCCATCACTTTTCTTGTGCTCACAGAACCACTCCCTATGGGAATTTATGTGATAGGATGTGCATGATTCAATCAACCATGCCTGATGATCTACATGTGTATCGGAAGAATCCAAGTACAAATCCGCACCTTCAATGAGGTGGTTTTTGCCTCAAAAGGAGGAGAATCATTAGATCCCTTGCCATTCTCAAGAGTTTTAGATCTACAATGTTTCTTCAAACTCCCTTCTTTACCATATTTCTAGCATACCTTTACAAATTGAGAATTAGATCTTCCTCTAGATCTATATCTCCTAATTGAGGAATTATTTCTATTTCTATTTTGGAACCATACTCTTACAGACAAGGCATCTCCATTCTCGATCTCCATGTCTTTCCATCTCATCTCTTCTAACAACACGGATGAGACTATTTCATCAAATTTCAAGGTAGTTATGTTATTACCTATGGAAACAACAAAATTATCCCATGAGTCTAGTAGAGAACACAATAAACTGATGCACTTACCTTCATTTAAATTTTTAATAACCATATAATGACTAATTTACCACAATATTAAAGCTATTTAGATTCTCCATTACCGAGTCTCCATCTCTAATCCTATGGTTATACACCTTCTTCTACAAGAACAATTTGTTTATGAAGGACTTAAACTGATACAAAGTCCCTAAGTTTTCCCACAAAGCTTTCATTGTAACTTATTCTAAAAAATTCAATAATACTGAATCTAAGACACATAGTCATATTGTGCTCTTTTCCTTCTAATCCAACTTAGTTTGGTGTTATGCTGACATTTTCGTTGGTTTAATACTTGGATCACTAGTAGAAAATGATGAAATTAGTGACTAGGTGACTAAAATAATTGGTCACTGCAATTATTTCAAGTGAATTACTACTAAATTTGAGCAATTTTAAGTGACTGAACTAAAAATGACTACCTTAAATGACCAATTTAGTTTAGGGATAAAATATACAACTAGATAATAAGTGACCAATCTAAAAATGACTAACTGAAATGACTAATTTAGTCTAGGATTAAAATATATGACTAGATTATAAGTGAAAAAAATTAATAGTGATTAATGTAGATGAATACTATAATCCAAGCATAAAAATATGACCAAATAAGAAGTACAACAAGTATATGAATTAGTCATTTATGTTAGTATTTTTTAATTATGTCACTCCAGAAATGGAAAATTGCAATTTTGATACCGAAGTGTTTCATTTCACTACAGGGGTTTCTAAATATGTTTGTAATGTTAAAATTTAAATATACAGATTCAATGATCCCCTTAAAGGGGTATATGAATCCACCTATAATGATAAAATTATAGCAAATTCATACAATATACTAGAGTATACATTTACAATATATATTAGTTCTATAAGGGACGAAAAAGAGTGTTTGAAACTGCTATAGAATGGGCTTAAGGGTTAATATAAGGAATTTGTTCCTCACATCTTAAAGAGATGACACACTATTTGTCATGGGGTTTTTGTGGTGTTATTATATACCATGGTTGATTATTGCACTAGATTCATAGAGATAATTATTTTATTAATTTGAATTAAAATTATGTTGATTTAAACTTGTCTAATTAATATAAATCTAGATTACTCTTAAATCCATATTATTCTATAAATAATTCTAAATATACATGCATTACAAAAATGTGTACAAATCCTAATAGTACATTCACATTCTTAGAATGTGCACACACTTTTACTAGAAAACCATACATACTAAAAAATCTTGTGGTTCATTATATAGAATAACATTCCATGGCTCCCATGTCCAAGTTGAAATTCAAATATGCCTTAGAGGGAAATATCTATGTGGTTTTTTGACAGTTACTTCATGTTTTTTTATATAATACTACCTAAGCACCCACAGGGGATTTGAACTGATGACATATCGGAAGGAGTGCCTTAATAGCCCACCCATTCACTATCAATCCAAAGCCCCGTGGGCGACAATTACTTCATGTTCCTTGAACTCTAGAAGCTTTATTTAGGGCATAAATCCCTCTTTTATCCTCCCATGTAGATAGTACATTCCCCAAGACCCATTCTTATTATGTAAATCATACCAATGGTGACAAAGATCCCCCACAAACACCAAATATCCCATAGAGATGTCATGTGTGGTAATTCAAATACTTGTTCAAGAAGATTGATCATGGGAAGATTAAAATATGACCCAAGCACCTTATGATCATTCCTTCATAAGGATTAAGGCCCCAAGTTCCATGCATGGTGTAAAAAACATCCTAATGATATTGAGGCCAAACTTAGAGGCCCCAAGAACCAACTATGGCACAAAAAACCTTCAAGTAACACCCATAACATACTTGAAGGCTAGCTATATCTTATAACATAGGTTATGTGTGGTGGTTTGAGGCCTTATTCATATCCATTGAACTACTAGAGAAGTTTTTATTAGGGACTAAAAATCTTGTTTTCTTTCCCTATCTACCGCAGAGGCCATAAAACCCAATCTTATTATGAAGAACATACTAATTGTGCCCATATTCCCCTTTTAATATTTTGTTCAATATGTATATTAAACATGAGAAATAATTGTTTTAGGCCTACGGCCCTTTTTCATTCCTTGGCCAAGATATAAGCCCTAAATCCCATATATGACGTGGAAAACCTCATAATGAAACCCTTATCCTAAACATCAATTCACATCGAGCTAAAGCCCTTTATAATTTCCTGAAGTTGACCATTTAAGTTTTCCTATTTTCATTAATTTTTCTTTCAAGAGTAAGGGTTTAGTTTCTCACAAATAGATATATAATAATACCATAAACTATCTCTATCAAACTCATAATTGAAAATAAGAAACATAATTTTTTTTATCTATATAATATTTATAATTTTATTTGCAAATAATCATATTTATTAAAATATAGTATGACATACTAATATAATATTCAATAAATAAAAAAAACGACCATGAATTTTAATATATTCTTCAAAATATAAATTAATCAATTGAGTCTCAAGTATGCCTTAAAATAACTTGCTTTTTCTTGGCTAAGAGCTTGTCTTCCTCAAAAGTAAGGAAGTTGACTAACCACCCAAGAGACAAAGCCATCTAGTAGCAGTGAAGGCCTGCCCATTTATAGACCACCAATGGTTCATTTTAGGTTGCCCAATTTTCCTTAAATAACTAGAAAAATTTGTCCTCACTTCTAATTTAACAACTAAATTATAATAATTTTCTACTGTTAAAAAAATATAAATTAATCAATTCCAAATGGTTTTGTTTTATTAATAAAATTTTTCTATTTTTAATTTATATAGTGAATCAAATCAAAAATTACACGTTTCAAAAAATAAATAAATAAATAAAATAAAATTTACAACAAAATTATTGTTAATACATTTTTTTTTTCAAAATTACATGATTTTAATGACATAAACTCATCCCGCGAAAATGTAATCCCTCCAAAAAAAAAAACCATGTAACTTTGGACTCCCACAATGCTTTCTTCCTTTTGAGTTCAGTTCTTCCTTTTTGCCCAAAACCTCATTGAACTGCTTTTCAGGGTCTGCAATGGCTTCAATATGTGAGTAGTCGGAGTCTTTGGTATTCATTAATCCGATTAAGCATTATGGCACTTCTTAGAAGAGGTAGGAAACCTGTTTCACATGTATGCAGGAAACACCAACAACATCAACAAGGCACGGTGGTGTGGGGTAGGGCAGACATGATTTGTGCTTTTGAGAATGGTCGTCTTCTAGTACATCGCCATGTAGATGATCTCCTTGAAGAAGCCCGTTGATGTGGTGCTTCATATGCTTTGTAAGTCAATTGTAAAGCTTGGCCATGCTCAGGGTTTGATTCTATGTTTCTACCCTATTTTTATGCCCTTATATTTTTAAGCATAAGAGTTTTGAAACCTATTCAAATTCATCAAGACACTTCAACAATATTGCAAGGAAATTAAAAGGTAAAATGATTACTGTGTTTCCTTTGATTTCAGAGTTAATATACTTTTTTTATTGCTACATTTCATTTTTTTATTGATCTGTGATACACAAGAAATATTTCACATGGCCGGAGAGATTCAGAGATTTTTGGACTTGCACTTCTTTATAGCATTCATTAACAATGTTTTTTCCAATACACTATTAGATCATCCATCTATTTAGGGTGTGTGGAAGACAATTTGGGCGTCTAGATAAGTCTTTCAGTACATGCTTTGGATGCAAATGATACTCTATGTTTTCCTCTCCTCCTATGCCACTGTCACAATGCCCAGCTAATTTATTGGTAGCTATGAACACCAAAATCCAATTTATCGTGGAGGGAGAGAGTTTGAACCATGTATCTCCCTTGAATTAATAAGGCCTCATAAATACAACAAGGCTATCCTTGAATTCAAGGTTCATACAAAGAAGTCTTCTCTTTTTATTTTAATTTTTTTAAATTTTTGGTTTTCAAATCTGATGGCCAATAATCAACTGCCCAAATCAGTGGAAGGTTGTCCATTTGACAAACGGGGTTTTCTATTGCAATTCCACTTCTTGGTTATGGGCCAAAAATCAACACAAACTAAGCCTTTTGCATCATTTATCAGACACGGCTAAGCCTCTCCAAATGTTTACTATGCACACAACTAAGCCTTGTTATGCTAGCTTCATTTTTTTTTTGTCGATCAAAAATTCTTTCATTAGATTTTCAATACAATACAACTTAGAAAGATCATCATGGCAGCCTCTGCTCTCTCATTCTAACCAAACTCTTTGAGAGTGGCGGCTGGTACATACCAAAAAAGACAACTGACACATTATTTTGGAGGTCATTCAAGCCTAGACATAACTGGCATAAACAAAAAGAAAACCATAACTGATAGTTGCATATTAGGGTGGTGGGTGAGAGGGAACTACACGAGGAGCAATGAAGAAACTAACATTATCATGGATATCAGAGTCAATATGCTCCACGCTTGCTCCCATACTATGAAGGTGGTCATTCGTAGGATGATGCTAACGTTAGTGACTATTCAATTGCTCCAATATCTCATTCTGGCTATATTGGATGTCCTCAGAATAGGCCATAGTCTCATTATTGTCTTCATACATGTGATCTCAAAAGATATCCATATTGATTTAGATTTGACGAAGTTGCACTGCAAGATATTCCAGAGTGATCGGAGCTACCACATGGACATGTGAATGAATTGGAGAGACAATCGTTGTTTCCTCAATGTTCCAGCGACTAGAATTGGCCAAGGATTCACTGTGTCTAGGCTTATGACGCCTCTCTTGTTGTTGATCCCCAACCTCACGATGGGGTTGACCCAATTGACTAGGCATTGAGAAAAGAGGTAGTCTTCCCAAAAAGAAGGACACCTGCAATAACAATAATCAATACTTGGGTCGCTAAACCACCTGCGAGGAGATTGTTGCACTGGACCGGTCACCACCCTCCTGCAAGGCTGAGATAAACAAGCCGCTAACCACAAAAGGTGGCTTTCACCCCCCTCTATTGCAACCACCCTAAGTGCACTTCAACCCATAAAGGCACACCGTATATGTCCCAGTCACACCGAGGCCAACTTTACACTACACAATTCCAAAGGATAGCCACACGGATCCCATAAATTCACACCTGAGCACCACTAGATGGGTGAGGTTTTGAGAAAACCACCCAACATAAATGGGAGGTTCAAACTCCTTAGCCCACACACAACTCACCACCCTTTGATAGGAATAAGACAAACATAATGCGGTCCACACCGGATGGCCTTCACCTCTTTGTCGTAGACACCCTAGGTGTAATTCAATCCACTAAGAACCAGTGTTTTAAAAACTTTCCAATCCTAACGGGTAACTAGTCAAACCGGCTGGTCAGCAAGGCCACCGGTTGGAACCAACTAAAAAAACTAGTCAGCAAGGTGCTTTGGCCGATTTTTGGTCCTCATCGGTCCTAACTGGCTGGTTCAGTCCTAGACCGGCCGGTTACCTGCCATGCCAACCTCCACCATTTGTATTCCTGGTTTGTTTGTGGGGATCCTATCTCTAACATGATTGGAAGCTTGGAAATGAATTGTATGAGGATGACTAGCATTCTCTCTCATCACGTGAACCATATATGCATGAGATTTTAGATCCAAGGAAGAAAAGTGTGATGAAGTCTTTGTTGTAGCACCCCATGTTTCTATTAAATAGTGTGCATGTCATCATGTTTCAAATGAAGCACATTGTGATGATGAGATACACTTGAATGAAGGCAAGGGTTTGGTAAGTCACATTCCCTTCCAATTTTTTGAATTTAGTAATGATTATTTTGATGATTTGGAGAGGGTATATTTTGTAGAAGAACCCTGAAGATGAAAACCTTTTAGGTCTTATCACTCCCTCATGTAATGGAGAGCTTGATGACCAAGAGGATGAGGATTTTGACACTTTTTTTATTGTAAGGCATAGACGGCATTTTCATTACTAGTTTGTTTGTGGAGATCCTATCTCTAACATGGATATTGAGAGTTTAATAAAGTAATGTCTAATTATCATACTCAATTACTCCAATTCTAATCAGTGTCAAAGACCATCTTAGGAATCACAGAGAAAGAATTGTAGGGTCTATCTTTGATGATCTTGGACAGCCAAACATGGTGGAGGTAGATGAACCATTTTTCATTATTAATGAACAACCATATATTTTCATTATGGTGATTTAGTGCAAGATAAATGGTTTTTTTCATGGAAATAGAATTGCAAACCAAACAAATTTTTTATTTGAGCCATTGCTTATTTATTTTATTATTTTGTCGATGATACGTATTGCACTCGGTGCCATTTTGATATATTCACCTTTACATGGTATATAAATGAGAAAACTTTGCATATTTTGTCTCTCTTGGCTTGGAATCATGGTTTTAGATCTTCAAAATAGTTTTGTTTCATTAAAAATTAATTATTTAATGTATTTTTCTAAAACTGGTTCGTTTAGACCTAGCCAGTCCCGGTTTGACCAGTTCTCATTGGAAAACTGGTTCATTAGGTGGACTGTTCCAGTCATCGATTCCAGATTTAAAAAAATTGCTAAGAACCCACTAGTTTCTGCTCGAGCACCACTAAGTGTGCAAAATTATAGACTAACCATCATACAAAGAGATGAAGAGACTCACACTCCTTATCCCACATGTAGGCAAGAAGGCCCAGCGAGACAAATTCCTTTTTCTCGAACCAGTGATGGGCCAGAGCTTGGTTTTGGCTCACCTCTGTGCCTATTCATGTCCCTGGGTCATAAGGGAAAAGCAATCCATGAACCCCAGACCACACCACAGGACCTTGATTCCCAAAAACTCTCAGTCAAGGTCGAAACCTCAGGGAGCCACCATGGATACAAACCCACACTCCCTGCGTACTAAAACTCATCTCCCAAGCTTCCACTCTAAACTTCCTTCATGATCAACTTGCAATTATAAACACAGTAGGAACCTCCCACATACCTTTGGATTGAATGCACTAAGTTTTCATGAGTGTGAAGTTATGAAGCGCGTGGAGTCAGAGTAGGTCTCGAGGGTCACTCTGGTGCCACTTGTACCACAATCCAATCACCTGCATCAGGGGGAGGAGATCCTTTTTCTGTGAGGTCCTAAAGCACCTGAGCCTTCCCAGGGTCTAAGTTGTACCGAGCACTTCGTGTCAAGGGGAGGTGAAACCATGATACTTATGTGATTCTCTCTTGTTAGCCAACCTATCTACCACTTTGTTACCAGCTCAGAGAACATGACCAGTAGTGACATAATAAAATCTTTCAAAGATATGTCTTATGCGTTCGAGTTGAGCCTCTAGCTACCTACTCTTGGCAATTCTAGTGGTAGGAAAACCATTAATGAGCTTTTGGGCCATCTGGATGACCAATTTTGAGTCTCCTATGATATGAACATTGTGACAATCCATATTCTAGCTAGGGGAGAGGACTTTCTCAAGAGCCACAAATTCTGCTATATTGTTTCTTATGGAGCCACATAAGGCAAGATAGATCCCAAAGGGAGAGTCATTAGAGGATCCTTGGATACCCTTGTACCCAGCAAGGCCTGGATTCCCTTCAGAGGCTCTGTTGAAATTGATTTGAACGAATCCTTCTAGGGGTAGTTGGAATATAGATGGTGAAGATATAGGGGGAATCTTTTATAGAAGGTGTTTGAGGAATGGACATGTTCTGAGCTAGGTTAAGGGCTACAAGAATGGATGTCTGATGTAGGTTAGCCTTCAAATAATCCAGATCCCACCTCTTTGACATAATTGTATCCCTTGTGTATTCTTTAACAAGACCCCAAGTATAGGCATTGGAAGAGGGTTAGTCTTGAAATATAGCTTTGTTCCTTTCCTTCCATACATTCCAAAGGATAAATCCTAGGATTAGGCTCCAAGCTTGGTTAAAAATGGGGTTTTTGAAATAGTTGTTGGGCCACTGCTCAATCATAGTGAGAAGTTCCTCTTGATGATGATATGTGGTTCCAAAGAGATCAACAACAAGATCCCACTTCCCTAGCAAAGTGGAAAACGAGTAGAAAGTGCTCCATAGATTCCTCCTAAACTCAGCACAAAGGGCATTGAGAGGGACTAACAAAGGTATGTTTCAGTAGGCAGTCCCAGGTAAGGATCCGCTTATGCCCTATCAACCATAAGAAATGAGAGACTTTGGGCCATACATTGCCCCCCCCCCCCCAAATTTTGCTCCAGATTTTTCATCTCGACGTGTTGTGGGCTTGAGTCTTCTTAACGTAGACCTCTTTAAGGGTGAAAGATCACGTAGATGAGTATTCCTAACATAGTTTATCATGTTCCATGGAGAAGGGGATGCATATATGTTGCATCTACTGCATAAAGTGCTGCCAATCAGCCTGAGGGACCTCTATATTCCAATCAAACTCAGATTTCCATTGTTGCCATTCATGTAGAGCCTAGTTCTCAATCCAGTAATCAGCTATACGACCCTTAGAATGAGGAAGAAGCAAGAGGTGAAGAGCCTATAGAGAGGCTTCTTGAGCCATATGTGGTAATTATTGCCACGATTCCTCCCAACAAAGCGTTGTTTTTCCATTTTTGATTTCCTAGAAGAAATGTTCCCCAATGAGGTGGTTATTTTGGTTAGCCAAGCTCCAAATGGCAGACCCTTGTGGGTAGGAGTGATCTCCTAGCAGCATACTCTACATTCTTCTTTGACCATTCTTTTGGGTCCAAGTTTGTTTCCATTGCTTTGTTCCTCCATGTATCCAATGCCACCATAGCTTCATCCCCAGTGTCGTGATAAGATCTCTTCGATCTCTCAAACCAAGACCCCCTCGGTCCTTGGGAAGATAATGTTTTTCCCAAGAAATGAGGGGCCATTTCCATTTCAGGTTTTCACCTTGCCATAGAAGCTGCCTAAAGATAGATACCATTTCTCCGTATATTCCCTTGGGTTAGGGAGAACAGAGAGTTGATAAATAGGGATCGCTTGTAGGACCAACTTTAAGAGTGTAGCTCGACCAGCCAGATTCATAATTCTAAAGGTCCAATTTGACAATTTTTTCATTATTTGGGTGCATAACTCCTTCTAATGGCTAATACACAGATGATTTACCAACAATAGAATTCCCAGATACTTTGATAGAAGGTCCCCAATAAGGAATCCCAAAATATGGGCCAAAAACACATGAATGGGCCAAGGAGTATTGAAAAATAGACATTGGAATTCTCCTTGTCTAGAAGCATACTTGAAGTAGCCTGGAATTATTCTATGATTCCATCATATATTAAGGTTTCTTGAACCATCACTACCCCATAGAGTTATCCTCCACAAATTCTTGATGGGTCATTGAGATGTTAGTGCGTAGGAATTGGATGCCCTTCAGATCATTCTACAGTTTTTCTATCTTAATCACATGACTCAAGGCCTCAGCTGCTAGAATAAATAGATATGGCAAGATATGATCTCCTTGCCTGAGTCCTCAAGAGGATCAGAAGGTATGGCAAGGGGCCCCATTGACTAAGATAGAGAAGAAGGGGGTAGAGATCATTGGGTAAATCTAGCGCAACCATTCATTTGGAAAGCCAAAAGGTTGCATCACCAAGAGGAGGTAAGACCAAATGAGTTGATCGTAGGTCTTTGAGAGGTCCAAGTTAAGCAACATTCCCCTTTTCTTTTGGCTCATGAGAGAATGGATGACTTCATGAGCGTAGACTATTCTGTCGAGAATTTGTCACCCCTTGACAAATCCAGATTGCTCTTGGCTAATGATGTGGTGAAGGATAGGCTTCAATCTTTGGACTCAAAAAAGGGATAGGATTTTATAGATCACACTGCAAAGGGAGATCGGTCGAAACCCACCCAAGGTATTTTCCTCTTTGGTCTTAGGGATAAGGGTGAAGAAAGTAGCATTGATACAACACCAGATTTGTGCCTTTGGCAAGACTCCTCCATAAGATCTACAATCTCAGGGCCCAGGAAAGGCTAACATGCTTTGAAGAATTTTGAAGTTAAGCCATTCAGACGAGAAGCCTTATTAGAGGGCATTTCCTTCACCATCACCTCCACCTCTTCATACGTTACATATCGCATAAGAGCCTCATTCTAATCCTCAGTCACAAGCTAGGTAATATGACAAGTGATTCTCTCTATATCTTTGGCTATGTTGATATCTTCTTTAGTTAAGAGAGAAGAGCTGTAGGAAATCAATTCCCTTTCCATATCTTGGTGGTTTTCTAGGGGATCCCCATCCTCTCTAGTGATAGAGGTCATTCAATTATGTTGGTGATGACTGATCATCGATTGGTGGAAGAATTTCAAGTTCCACACTCCCTCTCGAAGCCATTGGATTTGAGATTTATAATGCCATAATGTTTACTCCTAGATCCACCTTTCCTCTATTTGGGCTAGTAGGTGTCCTTCTACATTGCTAAGTCCTCACATCGACCATCGCATACAATCTACATTTGGAGCTTCTCCATTCTTTGCTTAAGCTTATGCTTCTCGTTTACGATATCCCCAAACTCCTCTCAGTAACCAATGCAGAGCCTGATGGAAACTAAAGAACACTTTCTTCCTGATTAATATTCCAAAGTTTCACATAGCCATCACTCATTTGCACAATGCTCATTTCCAATAAACCATTGAAATTTGTTAGATTGTCAAGCCTTTTTGATTGCTTAGGAATGGGTTCCAATATGTTGGTTTTAGAGTTTATTCCATTATTTTGATATCATATACTACCATATCATTTTACTTCTTGCATTTTCAAAAACCATGAGCCACTTAACTTATAGGATTGGGAAAATTTGTAGTTTCTGTGTATAATGATCCACCTCTTGTGGATTATGGGACTTTAGTTTCTTTTCCTCCAAAACGTCTATAGAATGGCCCACCTCCGTAGCTGAGAAATTCTTAGAGAGACTGCAACCTCACATTTTAAGCATATATCTTCCCTTGCCTTGATCATAAACTATAATTGTGCTGTCAGATAATTGAGTAGAAGGATTTTGGTCAAAAAATAATGAAACTAATTCGTTTGTCCTATGCTTTTCTTCAACAGGGAAAATTCCTCCAATTTTTTCCTTGATATCTCGATCTTTGAATTGAGCTTCAAATATAGGTATTGTCTCTTTTGTAGGATTTAACATCTTTCCCATACCTTATTTATCTTTTAGCTCCCTCTAAATGTATTTTTCAAAGCTTCAACTACATTTGGATCCTCTGTGGAATCAACTACTTCCATGTCTTCATCCTTATCTGTCTTCTCAACTAAATGTACTAAGCCTTAAATCCTACTTGTATCAACTTTCGGTTCATCATTACTTCTTCTCTTCTTGGAAACCATTGATGAAGCCTAAGCTTCCAAGAGTTATGTTACCTTTATGAAGGCTTGGCTATAGTCTTCAAATTTTTTATTTAGAAACATTTTTTTTCTTCCTAGTTACCTTAGACCATTTTATTCTAGTTCTGGAATTCCTTTTCAATATGTCCTCGTTCCATAGTTGGCCAGGAGCATGCTCTGATACCATTATGATGTGCCAATTCTAAATTATGCAATTTTTTCCTTAATTAACAAACTTTATTTGACAAATTTTTACAAACAGTTAGAGTGCAATAATTTCATCAAACAAATGGCATGTACAGTAAGGGAAATATTACAACAAGAGGAAATAAGAGGCAATCATTAATTTTATTTCTTAATTTAGATAGCTATTACAATATAGTAAGATCAAGGAAGCTAGAACTTCACTTGGTGACAACTTTTGACCAATCTCAGCCCACTGGTATAAAGTGGTATAAACTTAGAAATAAGGCACAAAATGTTAGCCTCCTTCATAAATTATGAACCCTTTAATGAGGTTTCTCTGCTTCAGAATATGATGATTGATCTCCATTATATCCTCTTGAAAACACTGATATATGGTGCGAAATATGAGAACAATCACCCCTGAAATCTCAACCCTCCCTTGGGAATATATTATTATCATATTAGTCTTCTTCCAAAAGTCTTCTATTAAACCCCATTACCAATACATATTTCCAATAAAAAACCCTATTTTTATTAAATATCGTTTTTAGAACCCCCAATTCATATGCCCCCATATAACTGCAATATATTGATTCTATTTTTTAGAATTGTAAAGTGCCTTTATGAGTGCATGTTCTAAGATTGTGGTCAACAATGTGAAGTACTTGTGCATAAAGATTGGATATGTTTGTTCTAAAAACCAGTTTTTGAACTTCAAGGAATCCACAGGAAATAAAAAAAGTTAAGGCTTGAGCCTTAGGTGTAGGCTTCGATGATTCCTATACCTCATGTCTTCTGGGATGCAACAGGTGTTGATGTTCATGCGATGGAAACCTCTGCCTCCTCCCTTATTAGCCTAGATATTTTTGGAGAGATTTCTCATGACATTGTTATGCATTAGATGATGAACCCCAACATGATGAATGTAGATGGGGTAGCAGCTAGAACCTTAGTTCATATTTGAAATTTAGTAATGCTAGCCATTACTTTGGTCAACAATTTTTGACTTACTTTTCCACTCCATGAATGGCCATGTCCAAAATATTCTTGTGTCAAGCCCCGAAGTTGAAGGGGATACTACTGAATTTACATCTTTGACCCTATTCAATTCAAGATGAGAGTTGATCAGCTAACAAACCAATGCGGTCTCACAAACATTGTTTAGAACACTTAGTTGTGTTTTGACACATTGAATTCATGATCCTAAAGATGGGTAGGTCTGAAGGCAATCCATCATATTTTCCTCTCATTCATGTTCCTCTAGGATGTGTGGAATCATCTACAAAATGCCCATTAATTGTCTACCCCATTCCTAAATTAGGGAGGGGAGTTCCTTTGATTAAACCTTGTTCACTCTATGTGGTATATATCAAGTAGCCCAAGGATTCAACTACAATTAATTATAGAGCTAGAGTTAATAGGATCTCTTGTTAGATAGATGTAACATGCCCTAGTTCTATTTTTCTTTTGGTGATATATAGAAAATGGAAAAAGGATTAGTAATTTCTTCATTAATTCAGAAAACTCAACAATTTATCTTTTAACCCAATTACCATGCAAGATTGTGACAAATTATACCAGGTTTCGGGGCTTGTTGTTTAGGAAATATTTTCCATGTTTGCTATAAAAGTTAGATTATGAACCAAGAGAAATCTAGAAGACATAAAACAAGATATAACTTATAAGGTGCTAAATTATATTGAATGAGAAATTTATAAAGACCATCCAAATAAGGTGTAGGAGGCAAACAAAAAATGGAGCCAATACTCACAATAACCCATTTTTTTCTTTGTATCAAAACTTGCTTTGAGGCTAGGTTATTCTTCCATGATGTAATTTTAGTAACTTTATTGAGTGATGAGACCTAAGACTAGTTGATTTGGTCCAATATTTATACATATGTAAGTTTATTACAGTGAGGTGGGTGAAAAATTATCACTCTCCTAACTCTACTCTGGTATATACCTAATATAATATAGAGTGTGTAGTTTGATTTTCTCTTGCACTTTCCTTCTTGTGAGATTATTCTCATTGATCTTCCAATTCATGCACATATCAATAAGGTTTATTTTCTTGTTTCTATTGTAGTATGAGTTTTATTTTGGGTTGAGTTATTATTTTTCTTTTTTGTGTATTTTTATTTATTCAGTTTAACTCTCTTGTGTTCAATTGTTTTAGTGAGTGGGTATTGGTTACCAGATCTACAGACAACACAATGAAACTTTTTGATCTGTTCAAGATAACCAATGCTTTGCATCCTTTTTCTTGTCACAAGTATGTGATTTGACTGGTTCTAATTCGTTTTCTTGCTTATGGAAGTATCATCCTAAATTTCTATTATGTATTTTGAAACATGAAATGTTATATCTCTTTATGTGGAGGTACTTCGACATTGGAATGCAAATGTATTTCTTAAAATAGAATATAAGGAACTGAATATCCATTTATTCTTCTTAAAATGCATTGTAAAGAAGAGAGTTTTCCTCTTAGTATTTTTACCAATTTATTTGGTGGAGCACATGGTAGAGATTGATGCACTGCTCATTTTCTCATTATGTTTGGAATTTATATCGATTGATTGAGTAATTTGTGTAGCTTCATTGTTTGTTTTATACCAATAGCTTAATTTTTGTTTTATACGAATACTTAGTTTTGTGTAGTTTCATTGTTGTACAATGTTGACCATAAGAAAGTATTAATTCCTATCGTTTATTGAAAATATGGATGAGCATTAGGATTTGGAGATATTGGGGTTGTTTTTACTTTTGAAATGAATATTTTTTAGGATGTAAAAGAATATGAAAGAAGAAAATCATGTGGGTACGTTTGGTTAGATACATTGGAAGGGGGTATAAATGACATAGTTTTATAAACAATTGTAAAATGCCTTTTGTTTGACATATATGACATTTTTGGTAGGCATGTGGAGATAACATGCAAAAATGATACTATGGAGTACAACTAGTTAATTATGGACTTATTTTTATTTTTTTGGACTCACAAAGGAGAGGCAAGGCCAAAATGCAACCAATCAATCATTATGTTAGTAGAAGGTTTATTTCCTCTGGACCCTAAGGATCATGGTATATTGGGGCATGTTATCCACCCACATATATGGGTAACCATAGGAGAATTTTTTTCTTCTTTGAAGCAATTTTTTAGCTAGCAGTCATACATTGTTTATTATATGTTGTCTTTCTCTTTCCATTTACTCTCGCAAGATATCTACAACTCGATATTTTTAGATTGTAACTTAGTTGACATGATTGTTATTAAGTTCCCAAGGTGTTCCTTTTCTATGGTGATGTTTTATTTGTTTTGTTTATATAGGTCATCTGGCCACTATTACCAACTGAGGAAAAATTGTTCGAGTTTTTTGCTTTTCTTAGGAAAAATGGCATTGACATAGCTAATGTTGAGGAATGTTTCCTATAAATCCTTTGTATGCTACTTTAGTTTATATTCCATTGTTCATTGTATTTCATTTCTTACACTCTGCATGATATCTTCTTTGATTTCAAAAGAGGAACTCAATATTGATGGTCAAAAACAGGAATTGAAGAAAGACGAGAACAATAACACTAGAGCGACAAATGCAAAGAGAGAGAGGGAGAAGAGAACCGGTCTAGTGGTGCCCTTAAAGACAATATCTCACATGAGATGCACACATAGATACTGACAATCAAGTCTTCAGAGTTGGTGAAGTCACCTACAATGCATTGACAACACAATGATGATGTTTTAAAGTGATGAAACAATATTTCATGTGTAAATTGTAGTCCAACTAATATTAAGTTGGAAACTCGTATTGTAATACTTGACATTTCATATAATATAATTTATGTGGTTGAAGTTATTTATAGTTGCACTTGATATTATTTAGTATTGTAATTAACATATGCAACTTTGCGTTTTCGTATTAAATGAACATGCACATTGTATGACATTTTTTAATTAAGTTGCAAAATCATATTAATTAATAATGAACACATAAAATTAATCTAAAACTACTAAATTAGTAATTTATATTGATTAATGATGAATACAAATAAAATGAATATACTACTAAATTAGTCATTTATAATGATTATGAATGAAAGTAAATGAAATGAATATAAACTATTAAATTAGTTGTTTATATAATGAATATGAAATTACCAAAGAAAGATAAATGACTACTACAAATGATAAAAATTTTAAAACAAATGACGATTAAATTTTGCATATATACGACTATTGGTAGCTAATTTACGGTATTTTATAACGCAACCAACATTTAGTCATATTTCATTGGTCATTAATTAGTTTCAAACGATGACTAAAATTTGCATATATATGACTATTAGTAGCCAATTTATAGTATCTTATAATGTGACCAACATTTTGATCATATTTGTTTTGGTCATTAATTTGTTTTTTTGGGTGATCATATAGTAATATATTTTGTTGTATATTTGGTCATTAATTGTGTCAATTAATGACTAAATTAATCAACAAATTAATGACTAAATATACTAATAGATGGTAAAATTGAGACAACCAATTAAGGACTAAGTTAAAAACGACTAAAAGTTGGTCGTGTTATAAGATACTATAAATTAGCTACTACTAGTCACCGAATAAAAACTAGTCATTTATATGCAAAATTTAGTCATTTTTTTAGTAACTAATTACCCATTTTGTACTAGTGGATCCACTATGATCCATTGATTTTATCCACCAATATATTCTCCATATTGAGCTTCCATTGCTCAAAAATATGTTCAATGAATTTCTCCATTTCTATCTTTCCATTGTTCATCGTTCCCTTTCACCACAAGAATTGATCGCATAGATCTCCCATTGTAATAAGGTCTACAACAAGCTTGAGAAAGACCTCTTAGCCACAAAGGTGTCCCCTTTAAGACAAAAGTGCTTTGATACCAAATGAATTTTTAAAGCCATACATAAATTACATATAAATGAACTCTTAAAAAACCAAAAAATATACAATGGCAAGAACAAAAATATTCGTAGAGATTTTTCTCCTGCAACCCAAAATTGAGAAAACAAGATTGATTTTTCATTATATTACTTTCAATTTTACAATGCATTATATACATGTTGAAGCATTCATAAATCCTCAATCCATTAACCTGTATTAGAACATAACCATAGTTCCCTTGACCATATCTAAAACTACTATGGGAAGAACCATCATGTGTAAAACTATCCACAAAACTATGGGTGGGTCTGCCCGATAATCCTTAGGTCTACCGAAAAGAAAAAAAAAACATTGCCAAAAACCCTACGCATGGGGCTACCACCCTCCCTACGACCCCCCCATTGCACCTAGTGCAATGTAACTATGTCCCGAGCTAGTCATGCAAAGAATATAACACATACCCAATAGTGTAGTCATGCCTCATCAAGTAATGTGTTGTAGGAATGACTCAATTGGTCGAGGAGCTAGAAGATCTCTTGATAGAAGGAGGGCCCAATCTGTAGTGCAACAATACCATGAAGCCACCTTTGAACACATCTAGCACTTGGTAAATCAAGCAACAACTAAATTCATGTGTGCACAGAATAACCATTTCGATGAAGATATCCTGTCACACTCTGTTGATTGGATTCCTAACCTAAGACACACTCAAGGTCGTTATAAATAGTATTCATGCACAATAGAACTCTACTAGCACATGAAAACACTCATACGCAAACCTCTCAAAGAAAAGTAGGATAACAAAAGAAAACCATCCCTACAACTTAGCATCCTTCATGCAGAAATTCGACAAATGTTGCTAGAGCTTCGTGACATGGCAATGAGATTGGCGAGAATCAAGGCCCTACTCTCCAAGGGAAAAATTCTAGCCTCCCCAAGCACTCCCACAATGCCCATATATGTGTCCACATCTACTTATTCAATGCCATGGTTCCCACAACTTCTATCAATAACACTCCAACATAATGTCTGCAACACTCGAAGTTTTGGCATCAAGGTTACAATTTTATAATATGTTATCTTCTATTTTTTCTATTTTTACCACATGATATGCAAAGACAGGTCATGAAGTCAGTTTTTATGTTATCCATGTATTACTTTGGACTCAATGCCTCCTCTACCATCATTGGTCTAGTTTCCTCGGTAGTAGACCATGGCATGAAGAACACTAACATGATTTTATGTACTCTCTTTTCTATTGACCAATAGAATTTTGTAGCTTATAAAAATATTTATCAGGTGGATGGTAGGGATTTAACCTCCATGAAATATTCTAGAGTATGCTTAATAGCGTCTACAAATCAAAGGTTGAGATCTATCTCCAATGCAATTATGTAGATAAATATGTCTATTTTGGAATAGGGCTTCCAGAATTTTATATTAATTCTCAATAATTATTATTTGGATGGTAGGGATTTAACCTCCATGAAATATTGTAGAATATTCTTACTATTATTTGCAAATTAAAGGTTGAGATTTATCTCCAAACTAGTTATGACATTTTTTCTTTTTTTAATTTAAAAAATGTCATATAAAATGAGTTATGGTTTTTTGGGCATGTGATATTGATAATCCATGTTATGGCTCACAGCAGTATTATAACCAAATCCTATATGTATTAAGAACTCCATGGTTAAGAATTTTGTTCACATGTTTTTCTCAACGTCAAATATACTTAATTTCTATTATAATTTAATTTCTTTATAATAATTAAAGTTATATTAAGGTCATCTTTTATCATATATATTTTTAATTTCCAGCATTAAATGTATCCATAGAAGTAAGTGTTTTGCATTACTTATAAGGATTCAACGGTATGAATTTTGCATGACACTCCTAAACTGTCAAGTAAAATTTTTATGATAGTTTTTTTTAATTTTCCTTTGCATGAATTTTGATTTTTTTACCCATATTTTAAATATCATGTATTATGTGTTTCTTTTATTTTTGTTGTGAATATCAGAACATTTTTTTTGTTAATATAAGATTTGCAAATATTTTTTAACAACTAATATCATAGATGTATATGTTTTATATTACTTTAAAAATATCAAACATATTCGACCATGTTCATTCCTAATTGAGGCTAAACGATGATTTGGTGGAATTATGTATAGGAGCTATTTACATAATTTCAAAGGTTTTACAAATTATGCTAAACCATCTTTGAAAAGTTTTCAAATAACTTGGTCTAACCCATTAACTATAATGTATTTTGAAGAGGAACCATAAATATTAGCTTATAGTTTGATGAGTTGGACTTAAAAAGGAGAACCTTATAAATAATAATACAAGTTTGAAGCCACTTTTAAATAAGAATTTGGGAGGATTCTAACATTTCAAGGAATAATAATATTTAGGCGTAGATTTTGAAGAAATTCATAATCTTGTGACCAGGCTAACAACTAAAAGGCACACCTGTTGTGTTTAGGTGTAAATGTGTCAAAAACAACATAGCCTCACTAACCACTCATTTGAAACTTCCATATGTGACCACAAAATATATTTATTTCCTAATCAAACTTATAAATAAACACATTTTATAAAAATTAAGATCTTATCTTAAAGTCTTAGTATTTTGGGTGTTGCATAGTGTGGAAAAATATCTTGAGTCATCCAAAAAAATCAACAACTTTTTTGTTTCTATAAGTTATTAGAAATTGTTATATATTATAAGTTAGGCTCATATTTTTATATACTATATAATTATAATTTAGCTAATTTTATTTTTTTTTTTTTTTTTTTGGCAATGTGACATGTATCATTAAACGTTTTGATACTTATCATGAATTGACACCTACTTATGCAAGCTTACCAACTTTTTAATTTGTAGTGATTAGTGAATCAACTCTCAAATCATATATCATATCTTAATTGTATAGTTTGGAAAGGATTTTTGTACTTTCTCCCAAATCATTTATACTATGTTATCCTAAAATTAGACCTATAAAAATTAGGTTATTAAATTCAGTTTTCAATAACAAAGGTTGGAAATATTTTAAAATCTAGTATTACAAATATTTTAGAATCTCAATTAAAATCTAGTGTTGCAAATATTTTAGAATCTCAAGAACATTAAAAAGATCAAACAATCAACTTCACTTCTATATATTTTCAAATTTAACCAACTTCTACAATAGAGCTCAATAAAGCTCAGCGTAAACGAATATATACCTCGTCAAAGATTTCCTCCCAGTGATATGGAAAAGAGTCCCTCCGCAACCAGTTTATCGGTCGCATTACGTCCTATGATACTTGCAACTTTGTCTTTATACTCTTGGAAAAGTTTGAATTGGTGAGGCATCCTTATAATTTCAGCCTGTATGGATGCAACCAAATTCTCATCCTTATAATTCATTTCATCAATATCTGCAAATCATTCTGAAAAGATGTGGAGTTTAATGAAAGTCCGGTATTACGATGAATTTGTGCTTACAAATTGAACGCCCGTATCATTTAGAATGCCGATGCCTGAAGAGGCGAAGTTGGCACCTTTCAGTAATTCATTGCCCTGCAGTGAAGGATCTAAGGACGGCAGCACCAGGTCGGATCCAAGTTTGAAATGCATATATTTATTCAAATTCTATAACAATCATAACAATAATACATATATTTTTATTAAATGTTATATAATCCTAAACAAATTAATTAATTAATTAATTAACAATATAATTCTTCCCTTTCCTGGTCAAATATCAAATATAAAATAGTCGTTTTTATTTAACAATTATGTTGATATTTTTTTTTATTTAAATTGCTGGTGAGATCTGTCTCTTTATCTTGTCCTGAAAGTAAATCACACTGGCTAGTTCCAAACCAAATATTTTCAATGTAATTTTTTGGGAAAATCTTCATATATTAGCAGTATTTTAATTAAAATGAGAAGAATTTAAAACTACAATTTAAGTTATTTTTTTTTTGTCCCAAATCACTTTTAGTAGATTTACATATTTTTTTTTGGTTTATGTGGCTATTTAGTTTAGATAAATTTACATCCAAATTACAGCCACTAATTTCAAATGATATAATTTTTTTGAATCACTGTGATGAGTCAGGTTACATTGGTGAATAGGAGTAAGTGATAGCAATCCCATAGTCCCACTACTAATTTTACAAACTAATTGTGATATATTTTGCCACTATGTTAAAAAAACTATAAATCTCCCTTCTTTAACCTAAAACCTAAAAAAAATGATTCTATTTTATATAATCAGTTTATATATATATGTACTTTGGAAAAAAATTATAAAAGGTACAATTTTATATAATTTAGTCGTCTAAAGATTTTCTAAGATGTTAAATTATTTATTAAAGATAACCGTTAAGGTTTTCAGAATTTTCATTCCTTGCGAAATAAAAATGGTAAACGTTCTAGATATGATAATATAAATATTCTATATGAATATTGTTTTGTCATATACCCAATCCAACCTATGAGACGAGGAGTTTCTAAACTATTTTTCTATTTCTTTTTTAGCGTAATCACAAATTCTCAATTCTAAATATTTTGATTACCATCTATTTATTGCTAAATTGATTTATATAATTATACTAATTATTTATCTAGTCAAAAAACATATTAAAATCGTAATCTATAATGTCAGATCACAGCAGAAACCCAGAACATAGAAGTTAAACTAACCCCTATTCCTGATTATTATCTCAAACGCTAACCTGTGAAATCCGATATTTAAGACTAAGTTGAAAAAGAAAATTGAAACTCTCTGTAAGTGTGAAACACTAACAGATAAAATCGGCGAGATTTAATCCATTGAAAAAACGTCCAGTCGGTTGACGGTTGGGAAAATCAATCCCGTAAGGATGACGGTCTGCTCTAGCAATCGAAGCGAGATAATTGTTGTTGCCAGTATCGAACAACGAGTCTCCGAAAATGAACTGCGCCGGGCCAGCGGTAGCTGCCGTCGTTATAGAGACAGAAAGTAGCACTGCAAGAAAGGAGGCAGTATAGAATTCCATTCTCTGTTGACGAAAAAGATCGAACCACTTTGTGAGAAAGGAGCTCGAGTGATAGTGGAAAATGCAGGCGGGAATGTTATATAGGGAACCCAAGAAGACAGAATTCATTAATGAATTTATTGGAAGTAGCGACAAGTCGTTCTCGTTGTTGCTGCCATTCATTGACGTTGGCCCCAACCATGTGGGTCGTAAATTAGTCAATCGCTCTGTATTTGGGTCGTTGTTAATCACAACTATGACTGCCTGGCCACCGACTACCTGGTGTTTTTGTGACAGTTTGGGATGTTGCATTTTTTTGAGTTAATTGGAGGAAAAATTGTTGATAGGGGAGATTTTAGTTATTACATCAGTATAGAATGAGGATGAGGATTTTGAGGGTTAGGAAAATTTGTTGATAGGGGAGATTTGAGTTATTACATCAGTATAGAATGAGGATTATGAGGGTTTTCACAACTTTCTTTACGATGTTTAAAGTCCATAAATTGGTGCGTTGCATTTTTTGAGTTAATTGGAGAAAATTTGTTGATGTGGGAGATTTGAGTTATTACATCCGTATAGAATGAGGATTATTAGCGTTTCACAACTGTCGTTATGATTTTTAAAGTCCATAAATTGGTGTGTAGGTTTAAAAATTGACGTGGTCAATGTTATTTTGAAGTTTATTATAAAAAGGCATAAAATTATTTTTCCTCTTTAAATAAAAGAAAAAAAGAAATTTATATTGAATTTAAAGAAAATTATATTGGATTTTTATTTGAAGAATAAAGAAATTTTTCATAATATATTTTTTAATTTAATGATTATTTTATTTATTAGTGATTTTTTTTTATAAATGAAGAGAATAAAAAATTGTTAACAAATTTTTTTGGATATCATATATTCAAAACAAGAAACATTATCATATTAATATAATAAATCTTATTATTGCCTAGTTAATGCATATAAAAAGTATTTTTTAAAGTTACATTTTAATAGAGGGTAATTATTTATTAAAGTTACATTTCAGTACATGGCATTGATCAAAAATTTTGTTTGTGGTGAATCTTCTTGTTACATAAAAGAGTAACTATTCCAAGTATAATCAACTCTCCATTTTCTAATTCTCTATTTTCTTACTATCTAGATCTACAAATGATACCTATCAAATTTTAATCTACTAAAATTTTAAGGATAGAAATTTATTTTAAATTTTAGATATCTTAGCAAATCTTACTAGCCCCCTCACATGCAAGCTATAAAATGGTTGGCCGTATTTTTGTAGAATTATTCAATTTCTAATGATTTTATTTAGTCTTTAGATTTTTAAGATAGAATAACTTTATACTATAACATTTGGGTGAATCTATTTTAGAAAAATGGAAATTGGAAAAAAATATGAAAAAATTGTGGAAAATTAGTCCACATGTCAATATTAGCCCCTACATATTTCCCACACCGCTACAACCACTATTTTTTTTTTTTTACCTATTCCACTTATTTGTATTTAGGGTCCACTTGACTTTCTCCATTTTAGTTTAGCTTATCAATATGTATACATTACTTGGATTTATGAATCATAATGTACATGTACACAATCATTAGGCATATAGTTATTAGGGCCAAAGATTCTAGTAATTTATATTTCTTTTACAGAAAATTGTGTTGTTAGATGTTTTAAATAGTTTTATTATTATTATTATTGGACATTATAGTGATATCAATAAAATAATATTGTATCTTGATTTTCTTTTAAAAAAAATCATTGCAAGTATTTGAACAAACCATACCAATTGCCCTTGCTCCACTTTAGTTTGGTTTATGAATAGGCATATTTACTTAGATTTATGAATAGTACTTGCATTTCTTCATTATATTGGGAACCATAAATGTAGGCTTCATTGCTTATTTCCCGAAATTCAACACTGAATTACTATTCAATTTGAACATTCATTTTCCCTGAAAAGAAAAATGTTATTTCTATGTTCTTTTGTAGACAATCATTAGGCCTATGATTATTATGGCAAAAGATTCTAGTATCCTTGCTCCACTTTAGTTTGGTTTATGAATAGGCATATTTACTTAGATTTATGAATAGTACTTGCATCTCTTCATTATAGTGAGAACGATAAATTAAAATTGATCCAATGTAGGCTTCATTGCTTATTTTCCTAAATTCAACACTAAATTACTATTCAATTTGAACATTCATTTTTCATGAAAAAAATGTTATTTCTATGTTCTTTTGTACACAATCATTAGACCTATGATTATTATGGCAAAAGATTCTAGTATGTTATATTTCTTTTATGCCAAATTGAATTGTTGGAGGTTTTAAATTTAGTTTTTCTTTTTCTTTTTTGGGTAATTGCGCATTGTAGTGATATCAATAAAATACTACTATATTTTGATTGTCTTAAAAAAAACTCATTGCAATTATTTAAACAATTGTACCAAATTATCTATAGGAAACTAGTGTAGGAGCATTAACCCGTAGCCACTCATTCTTTACTAGGGGGTCATGTAATTCTCCAAAGCAGAAGAAATTCCCTCAATTGTTGCATTTTTTTTAGTTAATTGGAGGAAAATTGGTTGATATGGGAGATTTGAGTTATTACATCAGTATAGAATGAGGATTATATTGGTTTTCACAATTGTCTTTATCAATTGTACATTTACTTGGATATTATGAATAGTGCTTGAATGTTTTTATTACAATGGGAATTATAAATTAAAATCGATCCAATGTAGGCTTGATTGTTTATTTTAAAAAATTCAATGTTGAATTAGTATTCAATTTGAATATTCATTTTTCTTGAAAAAAAATGTTATTTTTTTGTTCTTTTGTAGATAATTATTAGGCCTATGATTATTATGGCAAAATATTCTAGTATGTTATATTTATTTTATGCCAAATTGTGTTGTTGGAGGTTTTTTCTTTTTGGGTAATTTGGCATTGTAGTCATATCAATAAAATACTACTATATTTTGATTGTATTAAAAAAAATCAATGAATATATTTGAACAATTGTACCAATTACCCTATAAGAAACTAATGTAGGAGCATTTACCCCTAGTCACCCATTCTTTACTAGACCCAAGAAGGTCATGTAATTCTCGAAAGGGGAAGAAATTCCCTAAATTGTAATTTGTATAAAATTATCAAATATTTTATATAAATAAAAGTGTAGGGATTGTAGAAGAATAGCTAGTGTTTTGGCTAAATGGGCCTTTGTAAAAAGGGCAAATGTCCAATTCAGGTGTTAGGCAATTTTTAGGAGTTGGAATAGATGTTTGAATAATATTTGTTCTATTAGGGTATTTTCTAGCTAGTAAGAGGATATACATTTAGGGGAAGAAGATTTGGGAGTAGGAGCCTAAGAAAGGGGCATGACATCCTATAGCTCGAAACGAGAGATTGAGACATTCTTTGCATATATCATGTTTTGAGTAATTAATTGAAATGGGGGTTTTTCCTGTATGTCTCTTTTGTGTTTAATTCCTTCTAGAATTGTATGAATGCTATGTAAAATTGGGATATGTGAATAAAAGTGGATGCACTCTAAATCTCCTTAATGTATGTTCTAGTATAGATTTAATATATTGTCCTAGGATTGAATGATTTGTGGTATTGTGATCAGGTTACTATTGAGAAGTAAGTCATACATCATTATTATTTCAGTTTAACACCATTGGGCGAACCCTATGTGAAGTAGATGAGTTTCCCTATTATGTTTGGTGCAACAACTAGGTTGTCGTGATGATCAATTACCGATGTCCTAGAGTTTTATGACTTGTCACCCTCCTTATTCTTGAGAAGGGTTTAGGAGAGGCGTCAAGAGAAGGTCAAAGTTGAATACCAAATTATGCAATCAAATTATTACTGATATGAACATAAAATTAAAAAGTAATAATTAAACAATTCAATTACATAATTAAATATTTCAAACTCAATTTAAATTATTTTATTTTATTTATTAAACAATATATAATTAAATCAAAACCCAAAAATTACAAAACAAGTCTGGCAAGGTCGGCTTCCATTCCCTATGCATCTCTTAACCCTATTTATTCAAGCCCAAGGAGATTTGTCCTACACAATTATTGATCTATCCTGATGATGAGCCACGGTGGATGGCTCGAAATGTCAATATAAACAATCATGAATGCGAGAAATCTGGAAGAAAACAACACACAATGTTAAGGAAATTCAATGTTTTGCTCGAAAAACCAAATTGTCAGGTTGTGTGTTGACCCAAACAGCTAGTAAAATGTGTTTAGCCTCAGCTAATAAGAGGTTTCAAATAACGAGGAAGGATACTTATTGGTTTTAATGCAAGGATGGAGTCAAGTTGTGGACCCCCTGGTAGTCCATAAGAGTCGTGGATCTTTCCTTGTGAATCCTTGCCATTAGATCATTATGTGGGCCAGAGCTGACTACACTCCCCTCCCAAGTTACAATAGGCCATCATATCTAACAATTTCGATCACACATTAGAGACAAAATTTAACCAAATGCGAGGTGGAGTTCCTAGGAGTTGGTCCTATGGAGTAAGGAAGGGACCACGGGCCAACCATCAAGGGTTGAATTTATCTAGTGAGTAGTCATGAACAATAATGCAATAATGGGAGGCAAGGTCGACCATTGTGAGTGAGACAATATCTGAAGAAATCTCAGCACAAGGTAGAACACACTTTTTTCATTACATCAAAGTGGTAAGAGAGCACAATAATGATCTTTATGGTTGGAGAAGGAGAATATATTTTTATTATAATAGATTTGCATCTAGCAAAGAAGACTTGAAAGATTCCTCTTGGAGGAGAGAACAAGTAAAAGAATCATGTGTAGATTGACAAGATTTCAAGCTAAGAAAGAACTAAAATATGATAGTCATAGCACATTTAAAGCAAGGAATGTAAGAGATTTTGAGATATCATTGTTGATGAGGCTTAGTAGGTAACTGGTCTTATGTTTTTATTTTAATCTAGCCAAAGACATTGGTGATTGTAGGTAGAAGTAGGAGAAAGAGAATAATGGAAGAAAACCTTTGTAGCAAGAGAAGTTGCATAAGAAATTGTTCCTTCTAAGGTTGGAAGAGAGTAGAGAGAAAAGTAAGTCCTTAAGGGAAAGGAAGGTGAGTAGAGTGCATCAACCAAGAGAGACGAGGAGTTTCGATAGGTTCCTGTGATACCAAAAGGCCAAGCCCTAAGGAGATAAGCTTGGTGAGATGTCTTGTGGAGGCTTGTTTGCAGCTCATGATGATCATGGAGAAGTTCATAGAGAAGGAGAATGAGAGGACCACTAATGGTATTGAGAAAGATTCAGATGAAAGCCACAAGAGAATGGAGAAAGATGCCAAAGCAGATGGCATGGGGAGAATAAAAATGAACAAGAGGAAATTGATCAAGATATGGCTAAGTTATAGGAAGAACTTAGTGTGATGAATATGTTGTTACAAGAGATGGAGAATGAAGACCAAAATTGTGTATGGGATCTAAAGAGAAATATCCAATGGCCTATTAGCCAACTATATTCTAGGAAGATGAGGCACCTATTAAGTGCTCAATTGATTAATGGAGAACTCAAAGTACTTGAGTATGGTGAGGAGGAAGCTCACTATTATGAAGTAGAGGAAGGAGAATTCCTTAAAGAGGAGGAGGAATAATATGTTATGGAGAGTTTGGATGAGAGTCTCATGGACCATATGAAGATTTCATATCAACATGAAGATTTGAAAGCAAAGGCCAGGGGGCTTTGTCACATTAGAACTAATATTTTGTGTATGGTTGTAGGTCACAAGAATGATTTAAGGTGGAAACTCATCCACAACTATCATGAGAATAGAAGGGGTTGAAGAAGTTCCTTTCCAAAGCATTGGATAAGGACAAGATATAATACTTCTCATAATGGGAGATGACACAGTTGTCTCATAATGGAAATCAGAAGAAGATCCATACCCAAGGGGAATTAATGATGAAGACAACAATAGGTGATACTAGGCCTCATGTTTTTAAAACTAATAAATCATATGTGAATTTAGGCTTTGTAGATTAGAAGCATGGACATCTTTTCCAAAAGGAAGAGGGTAAGGAAAATTGCTCGAAGGAGACCAAGGGAAAAGGAACTTAGTAGAGGATAGACAATCCTTAAATATTTCCCCAAAGGAGGAAGGAAGAACAAAAAGTTTATTTTCAAAAGTAGAGGAAAGAAGGACTAAAATTGTCTTCTAAAAGAAGTTAAAAGGAATCCTACAAACAATTGAAAAAGATAACCATGGAAGAAACCAAGACAAAAGTGGCTCGTGAAGATGGCCATGTAAAGGAAAAAGGAAAGCCATTGGAAATTGTTGTAAAAGAAACTGCAAATGAGTCCTCATGAAAGAAAAGGGACAACATTCCACTACAATGTTGTTATAATATGAAAAGGAATTGAGGTTCATAAAGGACTGGTTAAACATTCACAGGGTTTAAGGATATTGTATAAAGGACTTGTTAGACATTCATAGAGTTTAAGGATATTGTATAGAGAATCTAGCCAATACACATGAAGAGGTTGAGATGCTTAAAGCATCTAAATGTTTTGAGAAAGCACATAAACACTCTTGGGATTACAAAAGGAGTGTGAATGCTGTCAGAAGAAGGAGGAAAAGAGGAGTATGAGGAAACTTTGTCTCATGAAAATGAAATTTTATTTCAATTTCAGCCAAGGAGTATGGAGTAGAAAACTATTTTAGAAAATAACCAGTAGCTTACAAAAAATAAGTTTGTGTATTGCATTGAGGACAATGATGGAGGAAAACAAACAATTAATGAAGAAGAGGATTGTTGTAACAACCTCCATTAGTGTGAAAAGGGAGGGAGTTTGTCTTCAATGAAACAACCAAGAGTAAGATTTTTAAGGGCTTCGAGCATCTTTATAATGTCTAATGATGAAGATTGGACGCAACAAGGTTGTGGAAGTGAAGCCATGAGTATTTTGGAGAAAATACCGCAAATAAATAGTTTAATTTAGTAGCAAGATGAGCTTAACGTTAAAATTTGAGGATTGTGAATGTCGATGAAGAGGGTACCTATGAAATGGTACAATGAGAAGGAAGAAACAACTAGCTGCAAAACTTGGTTGAATGTAAGTGATTGCATCAACAAAGAAAGTGGAAAGAAACAAAAAAATGAAACATGGAATCTAGGAAGGGCAAGGACAAAAAAGGGACGACATCATGGATGGATGGATGGATGTGAAGCAACAACACAAATTTTGGGATGGAGGTTCAACAAAGTGAAGAAATATGAGCAAGAGGTCATAAAATCTGTATCTAGGGAGTTAGGAGCATCAACCCCTAGTCATCCATTTTTTACTAAACCGAAGGGGTTCATGAAATTCTCCAAAAGGTATGAAATTCCCTCAATTGTAAGTTGTGCAAAATTAGGATTTTTGATACAAATACAAGTGTCCATATTCTAGAAGAATAATGGTGGTTAAGTTGCTTTTGTAAGTTGGTGTTTTGGCCAAATGGACCTTTGTAAACATGGAAAATATCAAATTGAAGTGCTAAGCAATTTCTCGTAGTTGAGATATATGTTTGAATAATATATATTATGTTAGGATATTTTATAGCTAGTAGGAAAATATAAATCCATGTATAGTTAGGCCTCGATCAACTTTGAGAGTAACTTAGGGAGCAAGAGCCTGAGAATGGGGCATGAGAGTCTGTATCATGAAACGAGAGACTGTGACATTCTCTATGTATATCATGTTATGAATAATTAATCAAAATTGGGTTTTCCCTATATGTCTCCTATGCGTTTAATTCCTTCTCAAACTACATGAATTCTCTGTCAAATTGGCATGTGTGAATAGAAGTGCATCCATCATGAATATATGTAACATATGTTCCAATATAGTGCCAATATCATGTCCGAGGATTGAATTATTAGTTGTCCTACGATCAAGTTACTATTGATATGAGAGCCAGCCATTGTTATCGTTTCAACGTAACATTGTTGACCCAATCCTTTGTGAATTTGATGAGTGTCCCTATCACATACGGGTGATACAGGTATGCCATTGTAATGATCAATTACTAACATTTTGGAGCCCTGTGACTTGTCGACCTGCTTATTGTTGAGAAGGGTTGAGGAGAGGCATCAAGAGAAGGCTAGAGTCACAGCATTAAGGAAATGCAGTGTTGTAGTTGAAAGCCAAATTGTCTGGTTGTGCATTGAACCAAACGACCAGTAAAAAGTATTGGCCCAAGCCAATATGAAAATTCAAATAGTGAAGAAGGAGACCAACTGACTGTTTCAATGTGAGGGAGGAGTCTCATTATGGGACACCAACACCCCCTCCCCCTACGCAGGTGCACACGCAGTCCACAAGAGCCATGGATCTTGCCCTATGAATTATCCTAGTCAAATAATTTTGTGGGCAAGAGTCACCCCCCAACCATCAAATCCCACCACCACAATCTCATGGTCGAGAAGCAATTCAGTAAAAAACAAGGCACATTGCCCAAGAGTTGGTCCTATGGAGTAAGAAAGGGACTGTGGGCCAACCAATGAGCGTTGGGCTATTGAGTGATTGGCAGTGAGAGATATTGTAGCATTGGGAGGCAAGGCTAAGTGTTGTGAGTGAGAAGCTAGGCAAAGAAATATTGGCACAAGGCAAAACCCACTTTGCTCTTTGTGTCAGAAACAATAATAGTTTCATTATATTTGAGAAATTGACATTGAGGAGATGAAAGAGTAATCGGTCTTTCTAAATTTCATCTATATCTTTTTTATATAGATTATAAGTTAATGATCCAAATGAATTTTTTTTATACAATTTTTATATAGTTTTTATATAGATTATAAGTAAATTATATGATTGAATTATTTTCATATAGTTTTAACTAGCCTATTGAATTATCTCCATATAATTCTTGTATAGATTGTGATATTGTGTATGTGCACTTGTTCCAATATACCTAGAGGTTCTTGTATAGATTGTGATATTGTGTATATGCACTTGTTCCAATATACCTAGAGTTCGACCTAAATATAAAATCTTCATTTGAGGTCCACACAATAGAATTGATGTATGAGGTATGCATGAAATTTTAAATCATCATCTTCATATGAAAAGAATAGTTTATGAAGATGAATACTTCTTGTAAACTTTGTGTTTGGGTGAACATTTCACCCAACTTCAAGCACATTAAGCTTTTTGATCGGAAAAAGTTAATGTCACTGAAGATGAGTGAAGTGTTCACCCGAAAAGTTAGACATATGAATGACAACACACATTTTACCATAAATATTCATCTTCATCAAGTTAGTTACTAATTGTAGAAATTGAATTGTTATCTTTCAACAATCAATATTTTGAATCAATTTATGGATTTAAAAATAGTCTTTTTTTTTCTTTAATTTTTTTTTTTAAATTAGATGAAGCAAGCTTGCTAGTGTTTTGTTTTTAATTAATTTTAAAAATAAAACAAATTATATTTTTTAATTTTTTAATTAGAATTAAGTGAAGCAAAGCTTTAATAGTGATTTCGTTCATAGTGGAGTGGTTCAAAGTCATGGTGTTAGAGACGTATTATGAAATCATGTAACTATGCTTCCGTACGTACATCCCCGTAGGGTCCATCTCATGTGCGTAAGGATCGAAACCATATCTTATGGATTAGTACGAAAGTCAGGGTCATATATATATATATATATATCTCAGTAGGTCTTATATATGTGTCTTATGGAGTAGTTCAAAAGTTAGGGTCTGGGAGAGGTACTATGAACTATTTCAATATAATCTCATGTTATATAATCTACATAAAAGGCAGCACTATTTAATATGATTAAATGTTAGACCTCAACTTTTAAGTGAATATCCTTTATGGCCATGTGAATTTAGTTAAACAACTCGAGTGGTCAACTTTAAATGTTGAAAGTTAGGTTTATATTATTTATTATCATGTGACATAAGGTTAAGGTGCACCATATTTTGGGCTCTAACAATTAGATTTGATTTCTTCTAATAATGGAGAGATTAACATAAAATTTAAAAAATAATTAAATTATCTAATGATAAATTTAAAATATTAAAAATTTAAATCAAATTAGTATAAAATTATTTTAGTGAGTTTTATAATTTATTTATATTATTAAGAATTAGTTTAGATTTATTTTACTTTTGGATTTATTAGTATTGAGAGGATCAAATTTTTGAGGGAAAATTGTTTTTTAAATACAAAATATGAGGAAATGTTTGCACCTCGAGAGATTTGATCCCTTTTGATTCTTGATAGATCGAGAGTTAAGATGGATCTAGATTGGTTAATAATATTAATATTATTAATGCCTCTTGGAATGCTTCAAAAGAACAAGTTGCCAGCCTAGATTCATCTTTCAAAGCATGTTGTCATTAATCTAATTGCAAATGCCTTGTAAAAATATAAAACACATTCATCCATATCAATTAAAAACGAAATGCTATAAAGTTTTTAATCTTTCTATTTTCTATTAATTATTATAATTGTTATAGGTCATTTTGTCACATCCAGTCAATAGGCATGTTAACTTGATAAATCAACATTGTTTTACCCCTTTTCATCATCTTTGCACAAATCCCTAAGCATGACTCTCCCTAATTGTAGATTTTATGCCTTTAACTGCTTCATTTTAGTGATTTTAAAGCCCAACGTACCTGACCCTTTGAGAGACTGCGTACACCAGTAGGTTGACCTTCTCTAGCCTTGTGTTGATCACTAGCAAGTTGCCCCTTGCTTGGGATGCACTGATTCTAGAAATTCAGAAAAAGTCAAAAGAATCCCGAAGCTTCCTCTTCCAAAAGCTTCTAGGAGTTGTTATAACCATTTACCTTGTATCAAAGTCTCGAATCCTATCATATCCTACTTTGAATATTTCAGTGCTTATCCCTTGAGCTCATCCTCCCATCAAGAGTGGATCTCAAGCCTAGATTGGTAAATGGATAAGGATTCCTAACCTACCATCCTTTCCTATATATTTAATTCCATCCACAAGCTAAGGGTTGGCTTATGGAGATAGATGCTACCCTTATGTTGTTGTTGTGAGAGTCATTATTCCATGCATTAGGGTGACATAGAGACACACTTTGTGATAAGGAAGGACAAGTCAACTTGGAGGAGCTCTTCCACAAGATCAACTCTATATTTGTTTATAACTCTCTCCATTTCTATTAATACAATGATTTCACTATTTTCCTACATGTGATGTTATGATTTCATGTATTTCAATACCATGTTGATCTATTGAATGAAGTGATTGGATGATGCTACATAAATGTAGATATTTGGATTGTGTTGTCTAATTGTGTAGGTTCTAATTATAGTGATCAAAGCTAGGATTGGAGCATACAAGCTATGAGAGGAATGAGGCTTACAACAAATTCTAGGTAGGATTCATCCCATTGTCCATTTACTTTAAGGAAACATTTGGTTTCTTTGGTTTCTATTGTTCTATACTGGAACACCCAGTCTAGGGAAGATACTTTTGTCCGCAGTCGTAGATTTTGTATAAAAAAATTGGCGGCTCAACTGGGTATCAATGTATTCTCTTGGTGGTTTCCTTATCCTTAGTTCTTGTTTTATCTCTTCTTTAGACCTTCACTATCTTACTTAGTCAAGAATAGACCTAGGAAGACCTTTCATTAAGTTTCAATTGGAATTTGTGTCGAAAACTTGCATCCTCTGATCAACTCTCCCTTTGGTCCTGTGACAAAGCATTGCAATGCTCAGGAGCCTTCTCTATGCCTGCATTGCAGAGCACTGCTACCCCTTTAGCACCTACGTTGGTCCCTTTCCATGCACACATTTTCTTTTATCTAAATTTCTATTTGTCCATGTTATGAAACCAGCTCAAAAAAGATAGAAAAGATAGATTAACGCCTTAGAATTCAGCCTCTTCGAGGGGGCAACCTCCTTTACATTACATAAATGAACAATTCTTGGATGATACAAA
>APFE031309910.1:671-28540 GCA_000404065.3 Pinus taeda
ATCAACGTAGAGGAGGTTATGTATTATGCATGTATTCCGCAATTAGTGTATAATCGGGATAATCTCTGTGAATAAGTGTCATATTATTCAAAATTTCTACAGTGATCAAAACATTGATAACTGCCAGTTGGAAAACCGCATTGGAAACCTTAACTGCAACTGCCAGCATGTGATCAAGTGTATAGACCGTCAGGTTAACAGCTAAAACTGCAACTGTATTGGAGGTTAGCCGCCAGATGTAACTGTTGGACAATTGTCACATGCAGTTAGTTAACAAAGCTGTCACTGGAACCGTCGGGGAAGACCACCAGGTGGCAGTCAAGTAGTCGACCACCCGGTGTTCACATGGACGCCATTAGCCTCTGCCAGGTTAACCTAATTGCAATGGTTGTGGAGTTATTATAAATTTTATTTATGGGTTTATATGTTTTTTTTTTGTTCAAACTAATTTGATGACCATGCATCTACCATAGGTGGAAAATTCCAACAAGACCGATTTCTAAACCTATCCAGACTCAACCAAATGCATCTGAAAATTAGCCCAAGGTGGTTTCATGTACCTGTAGGCCTTTAAAAGGCATATTTTCCTTCATTGATAAGGAGGAGAGTGGTTTTGACTTTTGTTTGCAGATTTTGGAGGTCATAGGTAGTTTTGTTTTCAGTGTAACAGGAGCATCCAAAGTCGGAATTGGGAACCATGACATGCTTTGGAAAGCTGGTTCAGAGGGATATCTGATGACAGTGATAAGAAGTGCTTGCATGCACATTCATACTGATCAAATCTCTATGTAATCGACGTCATATGTTTCAATCCTAATAAAGCGGTCACCCATCTTGAAAGCGGACCCAGAGACGTAGCCCATCAGGGATTAAATCCGTAATCAATTTTTCTGTCTAGTATCATTGTGTTTTTACTGTTTTCACTTTTGTTATGCATCTATCTTGTGTTTAATCAGCTGTCGTAAAGTCTTCTTCTCAAGCAGTTTTCCTCGATTTCCATGCTTTGAGCTAACATTCAAATCATTAATCATTAATCAATTCTACATCAGTTTAAGTCTGATAATTTTCAGATCATGTAATTTGGTATCAGAGCAGGTTGCATTTGTAGAATTTTCCATTGAATGTTAACCAGGTCAAAGTCGCAACGAGGAGAAGGAATCCTTGAGTAGATCGATCCAGAGATTGGAAAGCAACGAGTCGTTCATAAATCGACCATGTCAGGACTTGATGCAGGTGAAAACACTGAAACTAAGATGAGTGAAGAACAGTTTCAACAAGAATTATTGACTATGCAGTAGGTGTTGGGATAATTGTACAAAGACAAGAATGCGAGATGCAACTTCTTCTTCAAAGGCATCGAAGAAGGACAAAGGTAAAGGCAATGCTAATAAACCACCTCCACCTCCATCATCTCCATCATCATCATCATCTTCTTCTTCTTCTAGTGCAGAATCTAAAACATAAAAGAAACCTAAGAAAACATCTCTTTTGAAACTTGATGTGAATTTGAGTTACCTATTTATGATGGCGAAATGAATCCTGAAAAGTTAGATAAATGGATTAAGCAGATAGAAGTGTATTTTCGCATTCAGAACATTTCTAGAAATAAAATTAAAATTCAGTTAGCTACACTTAGAATGGGGGAACAACTTTAATATGGTGGGAAAGTAAAACTCAGATAGATGTAAAGTGTAAAGGAAAAGTCATCTCTTCATGGTCTAAGTTTTTAAAATCTCTTAGGAAACAATTCTATCCTTTAGGATACAAGCAGCAAGTTGTTATTGATTGGAAACATTTGAGGCCAGGTAAAGGGAAGAGTGTTCAAGAGTTTACTCAGGAGTTCAGAAAGAAAGCATTGGCGCTTGGTATTTCATTGGATACACGTGAAACCTTATTAAAATACATTGACAATTTACATTCATATTTGCAGCATACATTATTGATATTTAATCCTAATGATTTTGATGAAGTGTGTGTTCAGGCCATACATATTGAATCAGGTGGAAGACCATTCAATTTTTCATCGCAGTCATCCAAAGAGTTGAAAATCAAAGATTCCAGTGACAGTAATGGGAAGAACATTTCAAAGTGAAAGAAATCAACAATCGTTCAAAAGGAAAGACCTACTTATTCTCATTTCCATAGAATCAGTCATGATGAATCTAAGTGTTGGAAACTTCATCTAGAACTTAAGCCCAAAAATTTCCTTAAGGAGAAGGATGAGAAGAAGGCCATTACAATAGTCCAGAAAGATCTAGGTTTAGATTCAGGTGATGAAAGGAGGATAACCATCATGGTTACGATAGGTAAAACTTCTGACACTGGTTCAAGTTCAAAAACTATTGCATCATCATCAAACATAAACCCTTCAAATGAGGATAAAAGAGCTGAATTGTTTAACATAAGGATAAATTCTAAGAATACAAAGATAGATACAATGTTTGACAGTGGATCACAGGTGAATTTAATATCTGAATATTTAGTTAAAAGTTTGGGTTTGGAAACATGAAATCATCCAAGACCTTACCCATTAGGATGGCTAAATAAATCAACTTAGATAAAAGTCACCAAACAGTGTCGATTAGATTTTCCATTACAACTAATTACATTGATGAAGTGGAATTAGATGTGGTTCCAGTAGACATATGTGGAGATGTCTTAGGAAGTCCTTATTTTTATGATTGTGATGCAACATTTTACAGGAGAGAGGATAAATATCACCTTAAGAAATATGGGGTTGAATTTATTGTCAGGGAACATAAAAAAAAAAATCACTTGAATTCAGTTAATGTTAATCAGATGAAGCGGTTAATAAGTTCAACTAAAAGATTTGTAATCATGTGTGTGAAATGACAACATAAAAATCAATGTGATGGTTGTTTAAGTTATGAGACTCAACTTAAAGATGGTTTGCTTAAAGAAATAGAAACTATTCCAGTTCTATGTAAAACCAAACATCTTATTCATAAGCAGGGAATACAACATGAATTATAGTTTGTGCCTAAATCTCCTCTTCCTAATGTCAAAATGAATCAATTCAATCCAAGTTTGGAAATTAACAGTTACAGGGATACAGGTCAATATTGGGGAAAGTCAGTGTTCAATTTCTCTTGTATTGTGTCGCCATTTCATGTTTCAAACAGTTTGGAAACCTCTTTTCAAGTGGAGAGGAAACCTATTTGTTTTCATATCAAAGCCTTTTCTAAAGCAGTGTCAATGTGTCTAAGGGAAACTTATGCATCAGGGGAAAGTGCTAATCAATGGAAACATCATTTAATGAATAAGGAAAAAGTGATTCAAACAAATCAACAACTAATTCAATACTTTCAAGGACAAACTAAGCTGCAGTAGTTTTCAAATTATAGTTTGATGGGTTCATTGCAGCAAGTTCACTTAATAATCAGGAAGCAAGAAAGTATAGCTGGTTTGATGTCAAGAATATCTTTGCTTGTCTCTATTATTCCGCAAAATAGATTGTTAATACATGTTGATGGTATTAAACAATATCCTGTAGATACTATTTTCAAAGATTATGAATCACTAACTCATGGTTCTTCGTGGAAAGAAATCAATTGCCAGGTTCATAACAGGTTGTTTGCGCATCGTTGCAAGTTTTTCATACTGAAAATGGATGGAACAGGTCACCGACTCAAAATGTGCCATTGTCAGCATCATCAGGGTCATCACTTGCAGGTGGCTGATCAGATGTATTAGTACATCATCAGGTCAAGGTGGAAAGAGAGGGAGTTCTATCCTCGTCGACTATTTGTTTAGTCAAGCTTTTGGTTGTCCAAAAGCTTTCAAGTGGAGAGGATTGATTCAGGATGATCTCGTCAGATCATTGCATAGGTGTTCAAGTGTCATCATCAATTCAGTTCAGCTTCGATAATGTTGGTTATGGATCAGGTTGTTTAGTTTATATGGTTTTTCATGGCATTTAGTTGAGATGGTTTAATGCCTGATTTTCGACATGAGTTCATCAACAGTTCCACCAGGATTGGTCGATGACATGTGTCTTGTCATTTGCCTCGCAGGATTTGGTGTCAACATGGGTTTTGTCATCCACTCACAGGTGTTGATGTCGACAAGTTTTTCATCATGCGACAAATGTCGCTAATGTTGGTTAGAGACAATAGATTGTAAATGGATAGATAAACTTCATGTATTAAACCCTAATCTACATCTATAACACCTAATACTATCAAACCTATCTCCTAAGTCATAAACCTTAATGCATTGAAAAATGTATTGAAAACATTAAAAAACCTAATGCTAAAACCTAATCTAAGTCTAAACCATAAATACATTACAAATCATGGTATTAAAAATCTATGCCTAAGTCCTAATCTAACCTAAGACCTTATTCATTACATTGAAAAACCATGTATTAAAATACCTAGCCTAAATAAACTCTCGATCTAATGTTAAATATTGAAATACATTACAAAATATAGTTAACAATCACCTTAAGTACAGCCCAAACCGTGTCGGAGTTCATGTGATCAAAACATTGATAACTGTCGGTTGGAAAACCGCATCGGAAACTTTAACTGCAACCGCCAACATGTGATCAAGTGTATAGACCGCCAGGTTAACCGCCAAAACTACAACCGCATCAGAGGTTAGCCGCTAGATGTAACCGCTGGATAGTTGTCACATGCGAGCAATTAACGAAGCCATTGCCAGAACCGCCGGGGGAGACCACTAGGTGTTAGTCAGGCAGTCAACCACCCGGTGTTCACATGGAAGCCGTTAGCCTCCGCTCGTTTAACCTGACCACAACGATTATGGAGTTATTATAAAGTTTATTTATGGGTCTATATGGTTTTTGTTTGTTCAAACTAATTCGATAACCATGCATCTACCCTAGGTGGCAAATTCCAACAAGACCGATTCCTTAACCTATCCAGACTCAACCAAATGCATTTCAAAATCAGCCCAAGGTGGTTTCATGTACCTATAGGCCTTTAAAAGGTGGGTTTTCCTTCATTGATTAGGAGGAGAGTGGTTTTGACTTTTGTTTGCAGATTCTAGAGGTCATAGGCAGTTTTGTTTTCATTGTAATAGGAGACTCCAGAGTCGGAATTTGGAACCGTGACAGGCATTGGAAAGCTAGTTTAGAGGGCTATTTGATGACAGTGATCAGAAGTGCCTACATGCACATTCATATTGATCAAATATCTATGTAATCGAACTCATATGTTTCAATCCTAATAAAGCGGTCACCGATCTTGAAAACGAACCCAGAGACATAGTCCATCAGGGACGAACTCATTAATCAATTTTTATGTTTAGTATTGTTGTGTTTTTACAGTTTTCACTTATGTTATGCATCTATCTTGTGTTTAATCAGCTATCGTAAAGTCTTCTTATCAAGCAATTTTCCTCGATTTCCATGCTTTGAGCTAACATTCAAATCATTAATGGGTAATCAATTCTACATTAGTTTAAGTCTATGATCATTTTTAGATTATTTGCATAGAAAGAGCACCACACAGTGTCTAAATTTCTCTGCAACCCCCCTTCAATACATGACCAATTCTCAAATTCCCTGCATGAAGAACCAATTCACTCACCTATGATCAGAGATAATGAATATGGCGACCTTCTGTAATGATTTTGAAAATTATTCAAATGCTAACGTAATTGAACTTGATGTTTAATCAGTGCTCCATATGAAAAACACCTGAAAAACAATAATTTTGGAGTTTGGGGGCATAACAGAATCTAGGGAAATGATGTGGGTATGATGAATGACTTGTATATAATGGGTATGGACAGGGATTAATCATCATACGAAATGATGTTTAGCCAAGGGAATTTTAGGCCTAGGAAATTATACTTGGGATAAAATGGGGGTTTAGGCATAAAATAGAAAATAGGGATAATATGAATGTTTAGGAATAGGGGGATTTTAAGATAACAAGGGAATAAGGGGATAGGAAGGAGGGAAAAATATGATGTTTAAAGAGGGAAAATATTGGGATATTAATGACTATACTGCTTTGACATCATCTCTTTGACTATAGACACATGCTCAAGTAGACATCCTAACAAACTCTTAATAACTTGACTCAACAGTTGTCATAACATATCTCAATGCTTAGACACCCCTTCCCATGATTGAACTTTAATGATGAAGGTGATGACCAGGCTCATAATGACTTTCTAGGCAGTAAAAGGTCAAACTTATCAGAGTGAAAATGTTTATGAGTTTAACCCTTTGTTTGAAAACAAAACTCATGAATTTTGAAAGACCTTTGACTAATAAACTATCCTACTCTAACATTGGCTCCATTGGGGATGTCAGCTTCCCTATGAGGTGCCAATAATGACACCACAGACTAGAAGTCTATCCATTGGGCAACAAAAACAATGTGAAAAATTTAATGCTCGGACTGACTGAAAAAGAATACATAACCGACATAATCCTATATGATAAACTAACTTATTTATGGCAATAGAAAGCCAGTACCTCATGGCCTTCACCTTAGGCTTCAAATCCCAACTCCTACTATTCAAAATTTTATTATTCAAAAGTAAAATGGTATAGACAATGACATGATATTACAACTGTGAAATTATGTGAGAAAATGCTTTAGCAGCTTGCCATTCACAGGCCCTGCCCCAACTGGTTGATATTATAAATCCTCAAGAAGATAAGCATTTTTTCCCCTGAATGCAGTAACCTTAAGAGGTCCTTTCCACATATTTTCGAACTTTCCATGTTTTCCATTATCTTCATTTTTGACATCCCACTTTAATACCAAATATCCAATTTGAAAATCAGTTGCCTTTGTTCTTTTATCATAAATTATTTTTATTTTGTCTTGTATCAGTTGTGTATTTTTAAACACCTCTTCTCTAGATTGTTGAAGTTGAATCAATTGGCCAATCCTTCATTGCATGTCATTTGACTCTACCTCAGCCTCTTGCAACAACTTCATAACTGGGACTCCCAATGAGGAAGGGAAGTGTGCATCTATTTCATAGACCAGTTGAAACGGAGACATGCCTATCGACTTCTTAGTACTCACATGATCTGCCCACAATGCATGTACCGACTCTTTGTGCCAACTCTTCTTATTTTCTTGTAGCATTTTCTTGATAATATTTACCAAACTTTTGTTTGAGGATTCTGCCAAGACATTAACCTGAGGGTAATAGGTTATAAAATGTCCTAAACAATGTTATATTTGTGACAGAACTCTATCATCTTTTTAGATCTGAAAGTAGTGGCCTTATATGTGATAATATTTTGTGGACAACCAAAACGAGACAAAATATTACCTTCCAAAAACTAGATGATTACCGTGTCCGAAGCTTATCTGGTCGGGGCTGCCTCAATCCACTTGGTAAAATAGATGGTTGCTATCAATATCCACTTGTGTTGTCTAGAAGAAGTAGTATGAATTTCACCCATAAAATCAAGTCCCCATTGCTGAAATGGTGACTCAACTACTATAGGCTTTAGGGGCGGTGAGAGAAACTTCTTTCTTCCCTTAAACATCTAGCATTCTTGACAGCTGGCTACCTTTTTATAAACATTAGTAAATAAATTGGGCCAATAAAGGCCAACTCTTAAGATCTTGTTCATTGTGGTTTTCCAATACAAGTTCCTGCCAGAATCCCCTTTGTGAAACTACTCCATTGTTGCTTGAGCCTCGTCTTCTAATAAACAATTGAGCAGCATTCCACCAGGGTCCTTCCAGTACAAGAACTGATCAATAATAAAGAATTTTATTTCCTTTAACTTTTAAAAGCACACTTTAGTTTTAGGCCAATCTAGAGGTGCTTGTAAATGCTGCAACACATATAAAATATCAACATACCAAGATGAGGCAGCAAACCTTTCCGGAATTTGTTGGACATTACTTGAGAGATCCTCTTCTGTTAGGACAACTAAGAAAATAATTTGCAGAGACTGCAAATTGGATTATTCCATCATTCGAGCCAAGCCCTGACCTTTAATCAATTTTGTTGGTCTGATCTCTATGTCATATGCAAGTATTACAGTGATCCACTTACCCCTCCTTCCATCCAGGTCACTTTGAGTCAAGATGTGTTTTACTACAGCACTAGGCACATAAGCCACAACATGAGAATGAAAAATGTATACCTAAAAATATTTCAAGGCCTTAACAAGAGAAAATGATTGTTTTTCCATTATGTCATATTTGAGTGCAACATCTCTGAGGACCCTGTTGAAAAATGCAATAGGTTGTTCGACTCCCTGTTGATTTTTCTGCAATAGTACAACAACGATATTGTGCTCAGATGCAAAAGAAAATACTATGAACTCTCGTGTATAATCCAGATTGGCCAATGTGGGAGAACAGGACAAGGTTTCTTTGACTTCATTGAAATATTTCTTACTCTCTTCACCCCAATTCACCTCATTGTCCCACCTCAACATGTTTGTGATTTTTCTGGAAATTTCGGCCAGATTTAGAATGAACCTTCTCAAAAAATTAATTTTGCCCAAAAAGGACTGAATCTCTTTTTTACTCCTAGGAATGTCCATTTTCTGAATCAATAAAACTCTATTAGGGTCTATTTTGATGCCATATTTCAAAATAATATGACCCAACAACTTGCCTTCCTCCAATTCAAACAATTATTTCTTGGGGTTTAATGAAATGCCATGTTTCCTACACTTCTCAAAGACTGCTCTTAAATGCTGCAAATGCTCATCATCAGACTGTGAGTAAACGGTAATATCATCAAGGTATATGGAAAGAAACTTATCCTTTTCTTTTGCAAACGTTATCTCCATAGCTCGCTGAAATGTCATCCCTCCTTTCATTAGACCAAATGGAATCTTGGCATATTTGAAAGTCCCCCAAGGTGTAGTAAAAGCAGTCTTATCTTGGTCTTCTAAGTGAACCAGAATTTGGTTATACCCTGAAAAAGCATCCAACAATGACATTCTTCTGACGCCAACAACCATCTGAAGTATATAGTCCATTTTTGGCAGCAGATAATTGTCTTTGAGTGACACCCTATTCAAATTTCTAGAATATACACATAGTCTAATCTCATCGGTCTTCTTTCTAGCTAGTACCAAGTTAGATAACTAATTAGAGAACCTAAGAGGTACTATTATGCCAGCATCAAACAACTTCCTTACCTCTTTTTCAATTAGGGGCTACAACACTGGATTTTTTCTTCCCAACTTCTACTTAAATGGTTTTTGACCTGCTTTGACTGGTATTGTATGTTGAATAATGTCTTTGTTAAACACTTTTAAGTTTGCATGCCCCCATGCAAACACATCAGAAAATTCAGTCAATGAATGCAAATATTTTCTTTTCATTTCTGGACTCAAAGTTTTAGACAAATTTATCATTTTTTGGTGTTTTTTTGTACCTATATTACATTCTTCAAATCCTTCTCCTATCGGTACTAGTTTTGGCCTCTTAGCCACATCATTCTGGTCAAACAATTCCTCCAATACAAGCCCTCTTGGAAGGACATTGTCTTTGAGCTGCAATATTTTTAACTCAGTACACTGCTTATCTAATTCTTCCTTTAGTTGATTAATAAAACTTTATTTATTTATATATTCCCATCCGCCATCTCTTTCCAGTTTCATTTTGGAAAATTCTTCCTTCATCAGTAAAAAATTCTCCAACTGCTTGTCGTTTTCAAAGACTTGTCAGTGCTTCATGTTATCTAGGACAACAAGCCTATGTCTAACTTCTACCTTGTATTTTCCTTTAACACTGCTGGGAATTTCAAAATTTGAGGCCAAGGTGGCTAATGCATCCGCAACAACATTAACCCTCCTAGAAACAACTGAAAAACTGTACGCAACAAAATTCTACAAATAATCTAAGACAACATTATGATAAGTACACATCCAGGGGTGTTTGGTTTGATATTCACCTTTGACTTTTCTAACCACCAGCGCAGAATCCCCGTAGACAACTATTCTTCTAGCTCCTGATTTCTTCAATTTTTGCAGACCCAAAATAAGAGCTTTGTATTCCACTATGTTGTTAGTACAGTAAAAAAACTAACTTATAAGAACATAGTTTTGACTTACCAACCTCTGGGAAGATTATCCATATCCATGCATCAACACCTTCTCTGTTGGCTGCCCCATCGAAATGCATGGCCCAAACACGCTTTTTTTTTAACTCATTTTTACACTTTTCAACCTTCAAACTTTCAGATTTATCATGGACATTTTGGTTGCTTTGTTCCTCATCTTTGTTGATGTCACGTTCCTCCATTTCATGACTGTCTTCATCATAATTTTTCTCACTGTTTTCTTCTTCTGAAATTTCTAGAACAACTAATTTTATGCTACTGTCTTTTTCAGGATATTTGCCCAAATTTTCTAAATTCTGAGCACTGTCCATTTCCTCTTCCACATATGAAAAAGTCTCTTCATCATGAAGACAATCCAAATTGAACAACACAAATGAGTCCAAATCAGAATGAACAACATACATTGGATGATTCACGAGCTTATCCTTACTGTTGATCATGTATTGCATGAGCGATTCCCTATATAACCTTCTCAACTGACCTCCAAGAACTGGAATTGTGATGTAGGACATGTTTGTTTGTAATGCTCCATTCAACTTTTCCATCTAGGATTTAGACAAAATCATACCATACTTGGGAGGTATGTCCACCACCACAATATCCATAACCATACACTTTAAAGGAATTTAAGTTAAGGACACCGCTAAATCCTTAATTAATCCCAGACACTTCACCTTACTGGAATCAAATGAATACAGGTCCTTGTATGGTCTTGTAATATCTAAGCCTAATCTCTCCATGATTACTTTCAGCATTAGATTGTGTGAAGCTCCAGAGTCTAGCATAGCATTATGCAGAATTTGCTCATGCACATTCAAACTAACATAGAAAGGAGTAACATCCCCATATTTCCCTTTGTTATCAATCTTTGGTGCAAAAATAATCGTTGGATGATCATCTGCTATGTTGATTGTATCAGAAGATTTGTCTACTCTAAGTGCTTTTAAAATCTGAGACTTATATTGATTGTTCTTTACCAATTCACCAAAAAGAATGGATATCTTTAATTTAGCAATTTCAGCTTCAAGGTTAAAGGGATTTGATACCTTTCAACTTCTTTATGGGCATCTTCCTTCTTTTCTACAACATCTTTAAATGTATCTTCCTTTCTCTGTAATATAGTGACAGGAGGTTCCTTTCTTTTAGCACTTGTGCTACGGACATCCTTCTTTACATTACAAGTTGCCATTTCTTTCTTTGATGTACTGGTGATTGGTATTTGTCTCTTCATTGTATTGTTGCCCACACTTTTGTTCCTCAAATTATATTGTCATTACAGTTGCATGCTGGCATTTTGATATCCCTTCCTATATTCCTCGGATTTAGTCAATATCACATCATTTTGAGACTAAAGAAACAACAATTCTTCATCCTCTACCTCAAAATTTTCAGGCAACTCCTACTCTTCATCATCTTTAGTCAGATACACATCTTGTTCCCTATCACCAAAAAGTAAAATTTGATCTTCCAATAATTACTCGTCCTCCTCTTCTTGATCTTGAGCATAATTTTGCTAAAAAGGTGGTCTTACTTGTTGTTGTGACTACTCCAGACCTTTTTTTTTTTTCCTTTGGTTTATTTGGTATCTGTGGCTGCCTTCAAAAATTTGGATTTCTGATTTGTGGCCAAATCTAAGGTTCTCTACTTGTTGTCCGGTCAGTCAAAGATATTTTCTCCATCATCTTCTCCACAATTTTGACCAATGTATCAAATTTAGAATCAACGGAAGTAGCAGGATCCTCTTTTATGGTAAATCTCTTCTCTAACTTCATTTTGGATTTCGTTGCTAACAAGTTAGCTTCCACACTAACTTCATTGATTTGCATGTCCTCTAGTGTTTCCAGATCTCTTTCCCTAACCCGGCATGCCATTTTAGGGTCAAAGGCATCAGGATAATGAAGAAAGGCTAGCTCAGGAGGAGGCTTGATCTCTGCAGGAATTGAATTATACAATTTATTGAACCTTACAGAAAAATCCTAAACAATTTCTCCGTGCTGTCTTTTTAGATTATTATACTCAGCCATAATTTGCAAAGGATTTTTATTCTCACCCCACCTTGCAAGAAATGCATCTTCCAACTCTTGATAATTGGAAAAATCTCTTGGGAGAGAACTCTTGAACCATTTCTTGACATCACCCGAAAAAATATGAGCAAATAATCTGATTTTACATCATCATGGTCCACTTCCACCAAATCTACAAAATCACTGACCTTATCAACAAGTTGCTTGGAAGTAATTTCTCCTACACCATCATATTGGGGAAGCCTCTAACCGTAATTAAGAGGTAAATCACAAAGTTGAGCAGGCAAAACTAGAGGGGCATACCTCACTGCCATGACTATTGTATGAGAAGCTGGATGACAGATGGATGGTGTGACTGAAACAACTGAGGATGGTACAACTTGCTAAAATAAAGTTGAAATAGATAATGATGGATTTTGAGGTGATGTGATAACATAACTAGGATTTAGAATAGGTTGAGGAGAGACCATTTTCTGAGATAATATTGTCTTTTTAGCAGCTTTCTAAACTTTGTCAACCAAGCCTTTAAGTTTACTAAACTGCTTAAGGATATTTTGAATGGACTCTATCTCTGGGAATGAGGTATGAGAACTAGTAATGCATGGATCTGCTAGAATTTCAAAGATATTTGAGCAAGATATCGTTTTGAGAAAAGGAATTCCAGAGGAAATTTCTAGTGAAGAAACGAATTTCCTGAGAGGGAAATTACTAGCTTGAATTTCCACCACAACTCTTTCCTTCCTAAGTAGTTTTTCAAGATTAGAAACCACTATAGGGGGATTTGGGTCAGGATTCTGCTTGGTAAACCTCCTAGAAGCCTTATCTTCTCAGATAAATTTGCATGCAGTGAAATTAACTAATAATCAAAGAAATCTTAACATTTAGTGTATGATGTAACTCTGAAAATAAAACTTCTCAGGAAAATTAGACTTTTCGATCCCAGACAATAGTGCCAATATGTTAGCACTCTATAGTTTTCTCTAGGCTGAAAGTAGAAAGCTTAGAGGTAACCACAAACCTCTTTGGGTTGAGAGACATGTCTTCTCCAACCTGAGGGTGTTCCCTCAACTTATGGAAAACTGAAGATTTCGACTATATGGTATACATAGACCAGATCTGAAAAGGGAATTTGAAATGTCTGGTTAAAGTATGAATGGCCGCAGAGTATGAAAATACATGATCAATTCAACTTCCTACCCACTTTACTTATGCAAGTAAAACCAATATCACCTACAAAGGCTTGTTATGCATAAACTTTGGAGAGAAATGAGGTGTAGTATATAGGAGAGAACAAAAACACAAATCCTTTTTTTGCACATAAAATTTTTTCTTATACATCATAAAGAAATTGAACAGAAGTAACAACATGCATGGGTATGTAATATTTCATTTGCAACTGAAATATGGACACAATTGTTTTAGAGCAGTTCAAACTGAGTTCCAACACAATTGAAATCACTATACCCATACACAAGAAAATATAGAGAAGAACTGATTTAATAACTAATAAATATATAAAATAACTTCGAAGTGTCATACCATAAATATCCTTGCAGAGAATAATTGATAAATGTTCAAGTCATAAGCATTCCATACATGAAAATTGATCACAATCACATAATCTCTAATAACAGTCCACAATAATGTTGAACCAACAACAACCCCTTCCATATGTATTAACTGGTTTAAATAGACTAAAACATAATATGATAAAAGTCTAGATTCGTTGAATGGCCGATCCAACAGTGGATCAAAACAAAACTTAAAAAGAGGAAAGCTTTTTGTATTTCCAAGTCTTTTTCCTCTTTTGATAAAAAACAAAAAACATAAAGCATGATGACTTCAACTAAATATACAAAACTAAATGTTTCAATAAAACAAGTTTACCTTTGAAGATTATATCTTCATGAACCAAATGAAAATAGAAAAAGCTCAAAAGATGAATGTTGATTGTGCAAGCACTGCGTAGCAGCTGTGTAACGACCAATGCTTTTTGCTTTGAAAACTAGTACATGGTTGATAGCCGAAGGCTTGATCTGGCTGCTGCATCTTCTCCATGTCGACCCCTTTAAACCCTGACAAGTGGCTTCCTTCCAATACACATGCAAGAGCGTGGGCATGGTTTCTGCAGCAGTTGAGCAACAACTGCGTCGTTCCTGCATAGCAAAATTTCAGAATTGCTTGTTGAATGCCCACTATCCTTAACAAAATGCCACTGTGATACTAAATGGCACTCCAAAACACCAAATTCATACTACTGTTATGAATAAAACAACATCAACAAATTTTGAAATTAAAACAAAATTTTAAACTTGAAGTGAGGCATGATTACCTTCTCTTCCTTTTGCTTGAAGTCTTGCTGCTAGAGGCTTGTGTCTTTGAGGCTTGAGGAGTGGGGTCATTCTATTCAATGGGTAATGAAAAAGTAGTTTTAGCTTCAGTCATAAGCTTAGACCTCATTTTAGGCACCCTTTCAGGAGAAGATGCTTTATCTGTTTTTTTTTATACTTATTTACTAATCCCCATGCCTTATCTAAGCTCTGCTTTGTGCTCTTTAACATTGCATCTAACACCAAATTTCTAACATACAAATTTTTACATTGTATCCTAACTGGAATGGACCATTTTACAAAATTCTTACCTCTGTCAAGGGCCTTGGATGCCTCACGAACTTCTTTGCCACAATTCTCAAGAATATGTTGCAAAGATCTCTTATAGCTCTGATTTTCTTGCCTGAACCTCTTGACTTGTTCTTGAATCTCCTCTAGCTCTTCTAGGCATCTTTAATATTCTTTCCACTGATTGAAAGGTGGCTTGCCAGGTGCTTGAGCCACCTTTTTTAACTGTTGTACATAGTTTAGTTTTTATTTGGATTCTCTTGTTGAGGGTCCACTAGATTACATTGTAATCTCCTTGGCTTGTTGAACAAATGAGACGTGTTTCCCTTTGTATTTGGTAAGAGATTTAGGAGGTGTTTCAATCTTTCCAACTACTGGTTGACCTGTTTACTTCAGTTATCTATTTTTATTTTCAAGAAATGCTATCTTCATTTGGTATTTTGAAAGGGATTCTTTCATCCTGACCATTTTGGGTTCCTCTTCTTCATATTGTATAACACCTTGTTTAGATTGTGCGATATCTTCTTTCTGCTCTGGATGCATTACTTCAACTCCTTTCACTTCTTCCTCTCTATTATCTTCTTGATTGTCTCCCTATCTATGTTAAAAAATTTCTACCACTGCTTGAGGGGTTGTCTCTTCCTCATTCTTTTTTACCCTTGACCTTGTCCTAGGTCTCATTACAAACTCCTCCTAGATTGTATCTTCAACCTTTACCTTAACCTTGATAGACTGTGTTGATGCCACTTGCACTTTTTCTTCTTCAGTTGTCTTCTTACCCTTTATGCCTTGTTTCTTAGCCTTCTTACCAAGCTTGATTATGAGTTCTTTGCTTGGTTTCTCATCCTCCTTTTTCACTAATTTTGTCTTCTTGACTAGGTGGATGACTTCCTTCTTAAGTGTTTCTTGCATTTTATGTTCTTCCTCATCCATTTTCATTGATGAGGACCCAACTTGAGGTAACAAATCAATACTGGAAAGGAAATCTGACCAATGCATTTTCTTCTTTTCAACTGCAAACTTGACTAAAATTTTGATAAGAGAGAAATGAAATAAATTAGAAACATGATTGTCCTTTTGAATTTGAACTTTGGTTGCCATTCACTCTAAGATTTTGAGTAAGAATTAGGGTAAATTCATTGGTTTTCTTTCTGTAAAATGCCACAACAACCTAAAATGATACTGATATGCCCTACTAAATCTGCCTTCACAGATGAAGTACCTATGGATGACTTTCAAAAGTTCAATATACTACTCTTGAAGGTATATAGTGGAAAAAGTTGTAGAAAAATTATCCTTGAATTTTGGCTTAACAAACTGTTTGAAACTTAGGATGTCTAGTTCATCTCCTTTGAACCATTTTTCCACTGCTATAGGGATATTAATGGCATCAGTAATGAACTTTTCGGTCACGAAAATATCTAGGTTTCCTAGCATAACTTTTCCATCGTTAAAATTCAGGGAAAACATACTGGCGAGCCTCGTATTGTGACCTACCTTTTGGACCTTCTAGCAAAAAGGGATACAACCTGCATTTTCAAAAGCTACCTTAATAGCAAATAAGGAATTTATTAGGTTTAGGGTGCTAGGCTCAGTGCGCACTAGATCTCCACCTTTCTTGTTGACAATAGGAGCCATTTAATCTCGATACCTAGCAGGTCAAACTCAATTTTGAAAGAGGTTACGTGTACATGTAAGAGGGTACAAGACTTGGGAATGGTGACAACACAATTTCACTTAAATAGTTGTATCAGGGAATGGTGACATGGAAGGTTTCTGATGTTGAAGGTGAGCAGGAAAAACTCAAATCCACTTTATAGTTTACTTCAACCTTTCAGCATCATTAAATGACTACATTTCCCATTTATGAAACATGACTGAAAAATTGAAAATGTGACTATAAGCTTGATGGACAAATAGAGTATACATAGCGATTTTTTCTTTAACAGAGACTGTGGAAAATCTTGGCAGAATTCGATTAGAATATAAAACAGTAAATACACAGGCAAGGCCACTGACTCCTACCTTACACAACTCCAAGAGTGAACTGCACATTGCTGGAAACCATGCGCAGCGCTGCATGACCTTAATAGCCTCTACGCAACAAGAGCGCAGCACAATGTCTAAATTTATATACAACCCGCCTTCAATACATGACCAATTCTCAAATTCCATGCATGAAGAACCAATTCATTCACCTATGATCAGAGATAATGAAAATGGTGACCTTCTGTAATGATTTTGAAAATGATTCAAAATTTTGCTGACGCAATTGAACTTGATGTTTAATTAGTGCTCCATATGAAAAACACCAAAAAAGCAATCATTTTGGAGTTTGGGGGCATAACAAAATCTAGGGAAATAATGTGGGTATGATGAATGACTTGTATATAATGGATATGGATAGGGATTAATCATCATACGAAATGATATTTAGGCAAGGGAATTTTAGGCCTAGGAACTTATACTTGGGATAAAATGGGGTTCTAGGCCTAAAATAGAAAATAGGGATAATATGAATGTTTAGGAATAGGGGAATTTTAAGATAACAAGGGAATAAGGGGATAGGAAGGAGGGAAAATATGATGTTTAAAGAGGGGAAATATTGGGATATTCATGACTATACTTCTTTGACATCATCCCTTTTACTGTAGACACATGATCAAGTAGACATCCTAACAAAATCTCAAGATCTTGACTCAACAGCTGTCATAACATCTCTCAATTCTTAGACACCCCTTGCCATGATTGAACTTTAATGATCAAGGTGATTACCAGGCTCATAATGACTTTCCAGGCAGTAAAAGCTCAACCTTATGACGGTGAAAATGCTTATGAGTTTGACCCTTTGTTTGACAACAAAACTAAATTTTTGAAGACCTTCAACTAATAAACTAACCTACTCTAACACACTCCATAGGTGTTATAATTGTAGTCCCGACTTACACTCATGGATAACTCCAGTTTTACTCAAGATTTGCATAAATCCCATGACAGTTTTTTAGCAGTAAAATAGACAATGGAAGCTATACTCGACAAAGGAGTTTCTTTTGTAACGAATCTAAATAATTGGCCTTCCTATTTGGCTTCTATCCATTTGAAGATACAGGTCTAAGAAAATCTTGTTAGCAATCTATCAGCCAGGCAGACTTAAGACCCTAGTGCTCAACAGTCAATAAATACACAACTGGAGCAAGAAAGGGAAAATTATGCATAGATCTTGCAACAGTATCGACAATGGTTGCATGAAGGAAATAAATCCTAACATGAAGCTTCAAATTCCTCTTTGTTCCTTCAGAAATCCTGCAATAGGTAGAGGATATCGATAAGAACATAGCATTCATTAAGAGGATAGTAGACTCTGTAGCCATTGAAGATAATGTACAATAGTTTTATGATCTTATAGAGTTGAGCGTTAAAGCTTGAGTAGTATTTCGAGAATGGTCAATATTTGATGAACATGTGTAGATGTTGCCTCCATTAATCCATCAGACTGCATTTCCTGGCATGACTCTGCAAAATCATTCCACTTATCCACTTCCAGCACGACCTACCCATCAGTTTTATGCACCTAGTGTTTCTAAATTTGTTGCCTTCTCAGAACAACAGTCTCGTGCAGAAGAGGTTGATCAAATAATGAACCATCTAGCCTCTGAGATGTCGACCGTAGCAATAGAAGCACTAGGCTCTAGTCCACCAAAAGCTTGAATTTTATTTTTATTTTACTTGTAATTCACAAATGTTGATGAAAAATTATATTTTGTCTTCTTGTCTATTTTTTGTTATTTTTGTTTTCTTTTTTTTTTCTAGCTTTCCCCCTTCTTCGGGACGAAGAAGGCATTGAGGGTGGGGGAGATGTTGAAGGATCTAGTCTGGATGAATGATTAGTCGAATATGGAAAAGGCTAGTTGGCCCAGCTGAGTAGCCTCAATGTAAACAAAATTGTAATACAACAGACATATAACTAATGATAGATTATTCAATATGGTTAATCTGATAGTTAGACTTCTGCAACTATCTTATCAGTCTACATATACCTATCGATATGAATGTAATAGTGATTCCTAAGATACTATGGAATACATATGTGTGACTTGGTTGTCTCTCCATTACTGTGTCTTGTCTCTTTACATGCTTTCTAGATGTTTACTCATGTCTGTCTATTGGTAACAATGCACACTATTCACTAGATCCACTTGGAAGTCACCACTAAATTCCCTTCACGTCTCAAAAAAAAATCCTCAATTATGGCATCCTTCAAAATTACTGGCTTGTCTATTCCCTCTGAACTAGGGGCTATTTTGGTCATCTGACACGGTTCTAGATGTCAATACAATTTTACCCTCTTAATCACAAATCACTCTAGCTGAGTTTATGCTTGATCCTAGGAGAACACTTTTACTACAAACTTTAATTTGTCCTTCCTGATGCTTCCATCTGCTTCTAGAGCCTTGGAATCCCTCACGATGTATTTGCAATCCTCATTAGGAGGTCATGGAAGAAACAAGTATAACCAAGCAAATGATACGAATATAAGAGGGTGACCTAAAAATAAATCAATAATCAAGGAAGAAAGATATAAATTATTTATCTTTTAATATGAGGTTTTTAGGGAATTGTCAACTCCCTCTTGATCCTTTCCTTCTTATACAAATCACTGAAATCCATTTGCAATCTCATCGAGCTACAAATGTGCATCCTCATTCTCATCATCATCATGTTGCTTTCCTTTCATTCCTTGCATGAGCCATGGTTTCTTCATTTAGTGGAATCATCAATCTAGGTCTATCTCTAGGTTTTATCCACACACCCTAGGGATTTATCATTCCAGACTTCTAGTCTTATAATGTTTACAAACTCTAAGACTTCCAAATATTATCAACACCTTTTGAAGTCCAACAAACTTTGTCATGTGTAAATTGTCCTACTATATTCATGGAATCAATCATTATTCATTGGAAAATAGTTTTGTACATGATTCCATCATATCATCTTGAACCTTTAAGGATAATTGACCGAATCTCATCATTGGAATTTATTACTTTACAGGTGAGGAAACCTTTCTCCTCAACTTCCTCTTGCTATGGAGTACCTTTCTTGAATCAAATAAAAATAAATGCTTGAAAGAAAAACTACCATATACCAATATGTTCTAGAATGACCCTAATAATTTATCTCAGCTAATAGAATCTCAACTTCAACATAATATACAAGGCATATCTTACACATACTTTTCAAGGACCCTTATACGGCCACATTTCTACAATAGCACAATGTTTATGAGTAGGTCTCATCTTGCCTTAGTGACAAAACTCTTGATTCTATCTCTTTGTAAATAGATTTCAACTTTGTCCTTGAAGTTGTGCAAACAAACCTAAACATGTGTCCTTGTCTAAGATTAAAATATGTTATGCTATTATTCTTTCTAGAGTTTCGTTAAATCCTCTTCCATCATGTTATCAAATAATAAATGATGTTTCATCTTGGTCAAACTACCAATATTAGTCCAAGAAAAACTTATTCAAGTCAATGATCCAATATAGCCTTTGTAGGGCTTGTAATCTGCCTCTTTATTGACTAGCACTGTAAAGAGGAAATACCCTCCAACAAAGAAAAAATATTCCACATATACAAATCTCCAATATAGAATGATTCATGAAAAAAGGAATTTCTAATGACGTCCATGAAATCTTCCAAGAGAACTCACTCCTCAATATATATGTAAACAATAACCTCCAAGTTTCTCCTTCTTCAAACAATCGTAAGAGTTGTTGGATAACCTCTTCAAACAATGGTAAGAGTTGTTGGATAATCTCTTCAAACAATGGTAAGAGTTGTTGGATAACCTATGTTAGAGAATTATATATTACAAAGAAATGGAACACATAAAATATTGTAGAAATATAAACATAGAAAACACATAAAACCAAAGAGACACAAATATACGTGGTTCACCCAGTTTGGGCTACGTCCATGGAGAAACAGCCAGTCCTTCCTTTTATATTATCTAGCAAACTAAAGAGATACAACAGATCCGCTGTAATTCCCTCTTCGCTCTCAATCTCCTCTCTCTTCCTCACTGAGAATACAGGTCTACATAGATGCAATCCAATTCCCTCATATATAGCGAGGGGTTGCCTTCTAAGGAAAAAAACCCCTAAATTAAACATAACTTCTACCATCAGATCTTCGCCTAATGAACGACCCAGACTGATTACGAAATTACAACATTTTACAAGGCAATTTTACATCTATTTTTAGCTTCGAGGTTGTTGCCCCCGATTACCCCGCTAGGGGGGGCTCCCAAAGGTCGCAGTGCCCCCCCCCCCCCTGGACCCCCACTGCAATGAATATTTTACAGGCGGCATTGTCGCCCCATTATGAACTGGGGTCCAATGCAGTGATACCTTTGAATATAGAAGATAATCAAGCTCCACACCCAACAATCTCCCACTTGGGGATTGCTTATAGAAACTCCATTGCTGCTTCGTTTGCTGGACAATGACTCCACTTTGGACCTAGCTATTTCTCATCTTCTTTATCATACTTGAAGATCAATTGCAATTGAGAAGATTCTTAGTTTCTTCCTAGTTACAACTTTTGTTAACATATCTGCAGGATTTTGGCTAGTGTGTATCTTTTCCAGCTTCAACTGTCCATCTTCCAATGTTGACCGTATGAAATGGTACTTGAGCTGTATATGTTTAATCTTGGAATGAAATGTAGAGTTCTTTGCAAGATGTATGGCACTTTGGTTGTCACTATATAACCTGGCCAACTCCTGCTTCTTACCCAATTCATCCAGAAACCTTTGTAACTAAATCATTTCTTTACTAGCCTCTGTAGCAGCAACATACTCTGCTTCTGTTGTTGAGAGTGTAACAAAACTTTGTAGTTTTGAGACCCAACTGACAGTTGTTCCACCTACAGTTACACATACCCTGTTGTGCTCTTCCTGTTATCTCTATCAGCCGCCATATCTGCATCAACATATCCCTGTAGAGCAATGTTTAAACCACCAAAGCATAATGCTTGATTTGTGGTACCTCTCAAATACCAGAGAATCGACTTCATCGCCATCCAATGTTCTTTTCCTAGATTTTCTATGTACCTGCTTACAACTCCCACTGCATGTGCAATATCAGGCGTTGTGCAAACCATTGCATACATTAAGCTTCCAACTGCTGATGCATATGGAACTTTAGACATATGAGCCATTTCTTCTTGAGTCTTAGGACACTCCTCCTTACTTAATTTGAAATGGCCAACCAAAGGAATACTAATTGGTTTTGCATTATGCATATTAAACCTTTTCAACACCTTTTCTATGTACTCACTTTGAGACAATGTTAATTTGTGATTCTTCATGTCTCTAGTTATTCTCATACCAAGGATTTGTTTTGCAGCACCCAAATCCTTCATTGCAAATGAGTTCGCTAATTTTCTTTTGAGCACATTTATTTCCTGCATGTTAGAACCTGCAATAAGCATGTCATCTGCATACAATAGCAATATAATATAGCTGCCATCACTTTTTCTTTTGAGATAAACACAATGATCAGAGTGACATCTAGTATAACCTTGTTCAGACATAAACTTGTCAAATTTTAGATACCACTGCCTTGGAGCCTGTTTTAAGCCATACAAGCTCTTCTTCAACCTAGACACTAGTTTCTCCTTCCCTTTTATCTCATATCCTTGTGGTTGCTGCATATATATCTCTTCCTCCAAATACCCATGGAGAAAGGCTGCCTTTACATATAACTACTCAATGCAAATCTTCAACTACTAATAGACTTGAAATAGTTTTGATTGAAGTCATTTTAACAACAGGAGAAAATATCTCATCAAAGTCTATACCATTTTTCTGTGCAAACCCTTTCACCACAAGTCTAGCTTTATACCTTTTTCTACCTCCATCTTCTTCCTTTAACATGTAAACCCATTTATTCTGCAATGTTGTTTTACTTGCAGGCAACCTGACTAAGTCCCAAGTCAGGTCATGCGCTAAGGAGTCCATCTCTTCTTTCATGGATTGCTCCCACTTCTTCCTAGTTTCTACATGTACTGCTTCTTCATAACATTCTGGTTCACCAGAATCAGTTAACAATACATAAAATAATGAAGGAGAGTATCGTTCAAGGGGTCTACTTATCCGGGTATATCTTCTAACACCAATTTTAGGTGTTTGAGGTGCTTTTTGATGTTGTGGTTGTTGTTTTGACCATTGATCATTATGATTTTTAGGCACCATCACTTTTTCTGTGATCTCATCAAGCACTGTGTATTCTTTGTTTTCTTTTTCTTGTTTCTTTTCCTGCAGTTGATCCTTATGCAAAATATTTTCATTGAATATGACATCTCTGATCCTAATGATTTTGTGTTTTTCATAATCATAAAAGCGATAACCAAAATCATTAACACCATATCCAATAAAAGTACATTTCTTTGATTTTTCCTCAAGCTTTGTTCTATTTTCATTATTTATGGACAAAGGCTTCACAAACAAAAGTTTTTAAAAATGAGTAGTTTACCTTTTTACCTGTCCATGCCTCCTCTAGACTACCACCATCCAAGGAACTTGAAGGCCCTCTGTTTACTCGATAAACAACAATATCTACAACATTTGCCCAAAATTGTAAAGACAATCCTACATTCAATCTCATGCACCTTGCACGCCCCATGATTGTCCTGTTCATTCTTTCTGACACACCATTTTCTCGTGGTGTTCCTATAATTGTCTTCTCTCTGCGAATTCCATTCTCTGAACAGTACCTATCAAACTTTTTTCTGCAATATTCACCTCCATTATCTGATCTGCGACACTTCAACCTTTTTCCTGTCTCATTTTCAACTAAAGCTTTCCATTTCTTGAAAATATGAAATACATCAGATTTATTTCGAATACAATAAATCCAAGTTTTTCTGGTTGCATCATCAATAAAAGTAACATAATAACAAGAGCCAGCAAGAGATGATACCTAAGCAAGTCCCCATACATCTATATGCACAAGCTCTAATTTTTCACTCTTCTTTTCTTTCCCAACTCTGAGGAATCTGACTCTCTTCTGTTTTTCATTAATGCAATTCTCACAGAGTTTTAAATAAATATGCTTCAAACCTGGCAACAAATTTCTTGAGTGAAGAATCTGCTCCCCTTCTCACTCATGTGCCCGAGCCTATGATGCCACAATGTTGTATCTTCTCCTGTAGAGGTTAAAGCATTAACAAAATTAGAAATAGCATTGCATAAATACAATGTACCAACCTTTTCTCTTTTTGCTATTATCAGGGATCCTTTAATGACCTTCCAGGTTTTATTTGTAAAAGTAGTCACACAGCCTTCACCTCCCAACTGCCCTGTTGAAATAAGGTTTTTCTTCATATCTGGAACATGCCTTACCTCCTTCAATAGCCATTAATTTCCATTCCACTGTTTTATGAAAATTGTACCCATTCTAATGATTTTACAGGGTTTATCATCACCCAATTGAACCTATCCAAAATCTCTTTGAACATAATCATGAAAATGTTACCTATCAGGTGTGGCATGGAATGAGGCCCCTGAATCAACCATCTAGGCATCAATGACATTCTCTAAAGAAAGAATCAAAGCATCTTGTAACACATCACATGTTACATTCACTTCATGATTATTTTCTTGCTACTCATCTCCTTCTTTTCCCTTCCGAGACTTGTAGTCTTTCTTCAGGTGTCCTTTCGTCCCGCATTTCCAGCACACAATCCCTGATCTGGACTTGGATCTACCTTTTCTTGAATTACTGCGATATCCAGGGCTCTTTCCTCTTTCCATTTTTCTTCCCCTAGTCTTTGCAGTGAAAGCATTACCTGATGTCTCACCGGGCTTTTCCGTCACATTTCCTCGCTAAGGATTGCACCGACAACATCATCAAGCTTTAAAGTACTAGATCCAGAGAAAAAGTTACTAATGGCCATAACTAAACCATTCCAACTTTCTGGCAATGAGCATAGAAATAACAGAGCCCTAACTTCATTATCAAAAGTTACCGCTACAGAACTTAACTGATTGGTAACTGTATTAAATTCATTTAAATGATCAACAACAGATCCACCTTCTAACATTTTCATATTAAATAAACGCTTCATAAGAAATACCTTATTTGAGGCCAAGGGTTTTTCATATAGTTTGGCCAATGTCGACATTAAAACCCTTGTTGTCGTTCCTTTGAAATATTAAAGGCTACCAATGCCGCTAGGCACAACCATATTGTTCCAAGTGCCTTTCTGTCGAGAATATCCCATTCTGTGTCTGTCATACTTGTCAGCTTCTTTGCCTTTCCGCTCAATGGTTGGTACAGATCTCTTTGATACAGATAATCTTCCATCTGCATCTTCCACAGCTGGTAGTTTTGGCCGTTGAATTTTTCGACCCTAAACCTACCATCTTCCACCATTTCTGCCACTCAAACCAGGAACCCTTCTCTCCTGCGAGTTTATCAACCAAATAGACCTTTGGCTCTGATACTAGTTGTTAGAGAATTATATATTACAGAGCAATGGAACACATAAAATATTGTAGAAATATAAACACAAAAAATGCATAAAACAAGAGAAACACAGTTATACGTGGTTCACCCAGTTTGGGCTATGTCCACGAAGTAATGGCCAGTCCTTCCTTTTACATTATCCAGCAAATTGAAGAGATACAACCTACAAAAAATTCGTTGTAATTCCCTCTTCGCTCTCAATCTCCTCTCTCTTCCTCACTCAGAATACAGATCTACATAGATGCAATACAATTCCCTCATATATAGTGAGGGATTGCCTTCTAGGGAAAAAAAACCTAAATTAAACATAACTTCTATTGTCAGATCTCTCCCTAATGAACGACCCAGATTGACTATGAAATTACAACAATTTACAAGGCAATTTTACATCTATTTTTAGCTTTGGGGGCACTGCCCTCGATCCCCCCTCTAGGGGGGGGGGGATCCTAAAGGTCGTAGCCGCCTCCCACCTTGGACCCCCCCTGCAGCGAATATTTTACGGGCGGCATTGCCGCCCCATTATGAACTGGGGTCCAATGCAGCGATACCTTTGAATACAAAAGATAATCAGGCTCCACACCTAACAACCTCAAACAATGGTGATAGTAGTTAAATAACCTATTCAAACAATGGTAAGAGAGTTGAATAACCTCTTCAAATGATGGTAAGAGAAGTTGAATCCTATAGGGAAATAGTCAAGCAGTTGAATAACCTTTTCAAACTAGACCTTCTTTTACAAAATCATCATTTGAAACTTATGTCCATCACCTTCTAAGGAATCACAATCCTGTATTACCAATATTTTGAGGCCTCTTAGTCCTTTCTAGGTTTGTGGTCTAGTCTGCACAGTTATTGAGGCCTTTCGACCTTGTTTAATTAGCCCCAAGGCCTTCCTGTGGTCAATCCTAAGGCTTCTCGGTCATCAAAATTTCATCCTTATTCAACGTCAAATAAAAAAAAAAAATTGGGAAGCCTTCTTCTTGATGGTCTGAGGTTTCCTACCTTGAACTAGGGTTATAGAACTCAGACTAGGGATTTTAATCTCAAACAGAATTTGTGTGATTGGTATCTTGTAATGAGAAGGGATAATGCCAACAAACACTAGTAGAATAACTTGATATAAGCTTTCTCAAACTTGGCTTCGTTAAGGTTTCTCTTTCACCAAGGCTTTGATACCAAGTTGATTTTTTATGATCTTCTTATTTTATAATTACTTTCCTATGTTTTCCTAATTGATTAATTACATCATAAAGTAATTATACATATAAAATCCTAGATGAAATGCAATAATGACAGTAGGATCATAAAGAGACAAGCAAACACAAGAGACATAAAATTTTACTTTGGGAAAACCCTAACTAGGAAAAGACCCAACAATATTTTCTTAAGAGAAATTGTTCAATTCAACAAATGTAAAATCTAATATTCAAAGTCAATCTAGGTCAAACTAAACTAAAAGTCATAGTGCTATTCAAATATCTAACATCAAAACTTCGCAATTTAAGTTATGCATTTGTTTTGGTCCCTTTCTCTCTCGAGCTTGAGGTTCTTAGACTCTTCCAGGGCTTTGGCCCTTCCACATGAATAAAGTAGCTGTTATGAAACCAGCTCAAGAAAAGATAGAAAATATAGATCAACGCCTTAGAATTCAGCCTCTTCGAGGGGGCAACCTCCTTACATTACATAAATGAACAATTCTTGGATAATTCAAATGACAAAACCTCCTTTCTATATATAAGAGTCTAAGGAGTCACAATATAACCTAGCCGACCTAACAATAATAATATAAAGCCACAAAAATAACAATAGAGGGATTATATGGGGCACTATAATAACAATATGGGGATAATAGGGGCACAACAATATTAATAAGGGATGCAAATACAATAGTAATGGGGTAATCACTAGTATTATAGGGACCCAACATGCCCCTCTCCTTCAAAAAAGTGTTGTCCTCAACGCTTGAGTAGTTTTGGATGCTTCTGTATAAAATTTTCGTCCTCCCACGTGGAATCTTCAGCGGATAAGTTCTTCCACTTGATAAGATACTCCAAAATTGATCGATTTCGTAGCTATCGAGTTCTTGTTTCTGTGACTGTTTTTAGTTCCAATATAATTTTTCCTTCCTCATCAAGTTTTGGCAATATTGTTTGAACTGGGATCTTGTCGCCTATAACCTTCTTTAAACATGAAACATGGAAAACTGGGTGCAATCGAGAAGATGCAGGAAGCTCCAACTGGTATGCCATAGTACCAATCTTTTGCAACACCTTGTACGGACCATCATACTTTGGTGATAATTTATTATCCTTCTTAGCTTGCTTGAGAGACATTTTCTTATATGGTTGTAGTCGTAGGAATACCCAATCACCTACATCAAAAATTCTTTCACTGCAATGTTGATCTGCCTGTTGTTTCATTCTATTCTGTGCCAACACGAGGTTATCCTTTAAGATTTGGAGGACTTGTTGTTGATGTTCGATGTGATGTTCTACTCCTTGAACCTTAGAATTTTCTCTTAAATATGATGTGATGGATGGTGGCTGATATCCATAAAGTGCCATAAATGGGGTCATTTTTGTTGTTGTATGGAAGGACGTGTTATACCACCATTCAGCCAGAGGCAACCATTTGACCCATTG
>APFE031309910.1:28582-49593 GCA_000404065.3 Pinus taeda
TTTTTTTTGCGACTTCTGAAACGTCACAGAAAAAACGTTATAGCGAAAATGCCACGATGACCTGTTTGGAGCAGCGAACCCTAGAATCCAAGCTCTGATACCAAATGTTATGCAACCAGCTCAAAAAAGATAGAAAAGATAGATCAACGCCTTAGAATTCAGCCTCTTCGAGGGGGAAACCTCCTTTACATTACATAAATGAACAATTCTTGGATGATTCAAATGACAAAACCTCCTTTCTATATATAGGAGTCTAAGGAGTCACAATATAACCCAGCCGACCTAACAATAATAATATGAAGCCACAATAGTAGCATTAGTGGGATTATAATATAATAAGTGGGTTGTACTAATAACAATAAGGGGTTACACTAGTAGTATAGGGGCCTAACAGTAGCAGACCTAAGGCATTTTGGCCTCATACAAACAAAAAATTGTCCTTCAAATTATGCCTCATATGTCTCCATTTCTCGCATGTATAAATATATCGTAGTGATCCCAATTATGTTTATGTTTGAGGTTAAATTATCTCTTTTATAGTGATATTTTGGTGCCTCAAGAGGCACATCTCTTAGTGTTGGGCCGACTTAAATAATTCGAGTTAACCTGTACTTTTAGAGGCAATTGAAATTCCAAAATTTAAATTTTTAATTTCTTCTTTTTCATTTTTCTTTAAGGGCTGACTTGAATACTAACCAAAGCTACGAAAATTTAACAAATCTAGCCACTGCCACCATTTTCACCATAGTTGATTTGTTTACTATTTATGGCCAACATCATAGGATAGTAATATTTTCATAGGGTATAACTGCTCTAGATAACCTTCTATTGACAGTGCTAGATCCCACCAACATGCAAGGGGGTCTCCTCGATGAAAAGTCCTAATTAGACTTTGCACCGTTTGGTGTAGGAGCCCTTCCAAAAATAAGGCTTGGTTGCCATGTTTTCTTAGAGATTTTCCTTGGTTGTGATGGTAAGCACAATAGAGTAATGTATATGTACTCTCACATGAAAAAATGAGTATGCCTTGTGGAATGTTTAGTTGCTAATTGTATCAAGGTTCTTCTACCATAGGGGGAATAAAAGTGAGCCTTTAAAATAGGAGTAACATTATTGATCTAATAAAGACACACAAGTATATATATATTATATATATATATATATATATGATATGAATGAATCGTTAATCAACTAAAGAAATAATTCACATAGAAGCAACAATTGTTAAAACACACATAACACACCTTCAACAAGATAAACACAAAATCCACCAAAATAGTTCAATTTATTTAGTACAGATGAAAACAACATATATCACAAACATTCAAAGAATAGTCTTACAACATTTACGACATACACATGAAAGTGTGCTGGCTCAACAAGCTTTGAGTATTAAGAAAAAGTTCCAATAAATATCGGTACAATGAACACCAGTAGCTCCAATAGTTAATCATTAGAGCAACCACTTGCTCCTTCAAAATAAATATCTTCCTCTCTAATTCCTGGTATGAGGAGCCAAGGTGAAAATTCCTTTGCATGATCCATGAGGGTGTATATATAACAAATGGGGTGACTCCTCACCTCCCTTGTGACTCTTTGACCACCCTCATGAATCTTTGGATTCCCTCTGACCTTTTGACTCCTTCATGACTTTTCACATTATATAGATGACTCTTGCACTTCCAATTTACATTACATTTCTCATATATTTAAAAATTACATAATCATTTCAGAAAATGATGTGGTAGATGATGACTCATATAACACTTGACATGAAACCTTGACAAGACATGACATGACATTGGTGGCATGGACTGCATGATGATATGGCAATGCCAAGCCATTCTTTTTGTTGATATCTTTGTGTTTTCTTGAGAGATGGTACATGTTCTCCTTCCTCCTCCTCCATAATGCTTGGAGATAGGGAGTCTTCACTATGATCTTGTTCTTCAGTTGTTATCACAATCTAGTGTCCCTTCATTATCATGTTTAATGATCAACTTGTCTTTGCAACTACATAGATTCCTTCTAGCATGATCTCCTTCTTCAACTCCTTCATCGTCATCTTGTCATAACAAGATATAATACCTGCAACTAAAATCCACTCATGATGACACAACATCATTTCAAAACCGTTAGCGTAACATGCTTCATGAAAATCACTATTTGATTTGGAACTGTGAGCTAGACTAAGAGATTGGATCAAGGATTGCGTAGTTGCACAACTCAAGAGGCTAGGAGAAATGACCAAGGCTTGGTACTACATAGTGTACAGTTAAGGAATGTCAAAGGAAGGGTGATTGCGCAATTGAGGGGCTCAAGGAGGCAATCTTAAGGCTTGAAGTTTCTCACTTCACAATTCTGGAGAGAGAGAGAGACCTAGGGATTGTGTATTGACGTAGTTCAAGGAGTCAGGATAGAAGCTTGAGGCTTGAGACTACGTAGTGCGCAAAAGGAGTTGACTGGGAGGCTAGGCTGTGTAGTTCTGGAGCTCAAGGGGTCAGGTTTGAGCACTGAGATTGTGTAGTGCGTAGTTCTAGGAGGAAGGAACTGCAAATTGCATAGTTTCAAGAGGAAATGGTTGAGCTTGAGGGCTGAGAAAACGTAGTGCACAGTTCAAAAGGGTTGAGTGAAGGACTGCCGCTCAGGCAAGAGCTTTTCAGAATTTGGCTAAGTGTGGGATCAATGAGGTCAAAGTGAGCAAGGAAAAAACCTGGACATGATCACACTCGAAATAGTTGATGACACAACATTGATCATTTAGAACACATGAACAACATGATCTATTAATGCGATGACAATACGACAACTTTCCCCAAGTGCAACACTTAAGATACACTTTGTGACGACAATGATGACACTTTTTCTATAGTGCATAAAACTTCTGGAATTAGTGTAATACATTTCTATTTGATAAATACGACTCATTAACACCAAAGTTACCCCTTGAAACAAACCATAACTTTGCTTATGTGATATGTGACACTCCGCAAGCCAAAAGACGACACTTTGGTTTTCTTTCAAAAGGGACTAGATGACTTAGATAAAACACATGAAATGAATCTTATTACTTGAAATGACAACATAAAAGGTCAAAGTAGGCTTCAAATTTTGGATGTAGGCTAAAAGTGTGGAGGGTTTTGTAGCAACAACAACACTTGGCGACACACTGGTTGAACTCTAGCTTCTCTGCCTTGGTCTAATCTTCTGTGCAGGGTCTAGTTCTTCAGGAAGTATTGCCTCATCGTGAATATTACTTTGGATTCCCCACTTACCCCATTTATAAACTATAGAAATTCCCACCTATAGATCACTTGATAATGCAATATACGAAAGCAAAATACTTGATCTACTTCTACAATCAATTCAGTGGAAGCTTAATCAATTTGAGTAACATCAACAAGAACACATATAATTGATATGGAGAAATCAATCACACATAACACGGAAGATATAACCAGGGGAAAGCCTTAGCCTAAAACCCCAACTCTGTATTATCATACAAGTGGAAATATATCCAGTATTACAAAACGAATCAGCTCAAAAGCTATCCTGCTCTCTTTGTAATACTTCTGTTGCTCATAGACAGTCAAAGGCCTCTATCTAACCTCTGGCCTACCCTCTAAGCCTCCTATTTCTTTGCACAATTTTGATTGGGGTCCAATGCAGCCACTTGTGTGGATTGGCCTCTTCACACACTCACTAACCTTTGATCCAACTACGTAGTCCTGAAGGAGATAAATCCTCATCATGGATGAGCTTCCTTTATAGGAAAAATATTCATCCAACTAATAGTACACTGTCCCTTCTCTGATCTCAACTGGGTCTCTGTCTGAATTGACATGCATGAGTTATTCCTGAGAGAATCTTCAGTTATCTGAAGTGCAACAGTTATATGCAAGCATGCATTAACTAAATGAACTTACTTAATTTAAACAAACGGTTTAAATCAATTATAACTGGACTTGACTAAGTTAACTGAGCCAACTAATTACTACTCAATATAGAACTCATCCTTATCTCTTTAACTGATGGATAAATTTCTCAATTGATAGATAAATTGTTGTATGTCCTCACATAGACTTCATATTTGATTTTTCACAACTAATTAACTCATCGAGAATTAATTAATTTATTTTCAAACAGTTGTTAAGTTCAAATTCGAATTATACTTCCTATTTTTAGTCTAGGGGCTGACTAAAATAGGAATCCATCTTGCACTGCTAAAAATACCAATTCTATTTTTAACACTTCCATTTTTCATTCCCTGTTGCTCAATCCAGCACTGGTACCCAACCTTCTATTTATTGCAGTGCTATTTTTAGCATTTTTAGTTGCTATTTTCAACACTCCCTCTCAATAAGAAAGGCTTCAACTCGAACCCGATCCTATACCTTTGGAATGTTCAACATGCAACACTTATACCAAGTGTGGTTTGTCTAGCAACTCTCGGAACAAAAAAAACTCCCCACTGACCTCTCTATTGGGCTAGAAACATACTCTGATGCTGAAGCTCTACCTGCTGCTAAAAAGTGCTCCCTCTCTGACCTCTGAGCCGCTGCAACACTCCATGCATCTTTCATCGTTGCACACCTCTTTGTGCCATCCTGCACTAGTGCAACACTCCTGTGCCTCTTGCATTGTTGGAGCCTGCTAGCTCTACACAGTCCTAGGACTCCTACACTGTAGCTCTCTCTGTCGCTCGATCTGCATCTGTCTCTACCCACTCAGCCAGTCCTGCTACTCCTCGTCCTTAGCATCTTGAACAAAAACCTCTTTCTGGCTAGGACTAAGTGGACATGATCCACAATCAAACTTTATTTCATTAATTCTAATGCAAAAATTTTCACTGGCACAAAAGTGGGAAGCTTATATGGTGGGAGTTATGCACCATACAACCTTATTTATACATGTTCTTCAAATAAATACCAGTCACCAACCTTCAGGTCTCTTCTCAACTGTAATAAAGATTAGGCCTTAGGCAGGATTCTGGGAGCATATGTGTTATTTATAATTATGTATACTACTGACATGAAAGAAACAATATAGTAGGAGAAACCTTCATTATTGTCTTTGCATATGACAATGTTAGTACAATTCACAACAATATACTTCTAATTATTTAAATCAACAAGGTTTAGACCTAAAGCCATGAATTTATCCACATAAGCATATAGAAATAAGTAGACCACTAAAGAGAGGAACCTAAAACATCCAAGTATGTTGAAATTGAGGAGTTGAAAGTTAAAAGAATTCTCCCAATAAGTAGGAATATCCAACACAACATCAGTTGCATCATCAGATGGAAAAACCCTAGGTCTTGACAATTGATGACTAAGGTATCATCTCTTCCCAGAGCACCCATAATCACAGACAAAATTGGCTTGATAGTCTCAGAAAAAATAAGTTATAAGAAACTCTATAGACTTTGGAGAAAGCACAACATTGGGAGGAAAAACGAGACTAAATAGTTTGTTTTTATCGTCTGGGGAAATGCTTTGATACATAGACAACAGAGATTCATTGGTGGATTTCATATAATTGTCTAACTGTGAGAAATCTAAATCTTAATGGATTAACAAAGAGGATACTTGCAATATATTTTCACCCATTAAATTCATGAAATAAAAATTTTAAGGATAGAAGGATGAGGTAAGCCAACTGATAAATTCATGGAAAGGGTGTGTATGGGGGATAATAGATGCCCCAAGACTAGATTTTACTACCTTTGGGGAGATTTTTTATTTAGTTTGAATAACCAACAAGTTCTAACGAATTTCCATTAGATTTAAGTGACAAACAAAATCAAAGATATCCATTTCCATGATCATTAAAGGTATATGAGTGGACGACCCAGGTAAAGAAATTTTTTTGGCCATTTTAAATTCTCTTATTTGATGTAAAATGGAGGTAACCGGGTGGTATTAGTACCTGGATTCTTCGGGACAAAATCATTTCAATTTAGAAGCGGGAGCAGTAGCAGAAAAAATGAACAAAACAAATGAAATGGGCGAAAAAGGGGTTTTTTGTTGATAAAGCAGAAAAACATGAGAGTTATGATAATATATACAAAAAGGTATGAATGAATAAGGTTTTGGATGATGTAGGAATAGGGAGGTGACGTGGAGGGAATGAGGGTGACATGGAGGAATGACATGGTGGAATAGTTGGCTTGCTTTCTCTTGCTTGCTTGTTGTCATCACAGAACCCACTTACTGCCCTCGAGGGCACCTTAGCTAGTAAGGGGTTTTATCTGGGGTGTTTTCAGGGTAGATATGAGTCGTCAATCGCCCCAATGGCTATTTCTCAAAACATCCCCTTGGTGGCACTACCCTCCATAAACCTCATTCATTTTGCGCCACCAGACTTTGTTTTGAGCACGGCTTGATTAGAGTTGCGGTGATGCGCTAGGAGAGTTGCACACCATTTATTCTCCTTTTGTTTCTTTATGTGTACATGGGATGCCCCACCCTTTTAAGTGCATATGAATATTGACAATACTTCGAGCCTATAACATTAGGCTTACAACAAAATATAAAAGCCTCACAAAGTATAAATGCAAAGAAACCCACATTTCATGCTTCCTTTTTTATTTTTCTTTTTCTCTTCTCATTATTTTTCTTTTTGAAAGACATATATATATATATATATATACTATATATATATATATATTATATATATATATATATATATATATATATTATATATATATATATATATATATATATATATATATATATATATTATAATATATATATATATATATATATGTATATTTTCTTTTTCTTTTTTCTTTTTTTTACTCCTTTTTTTAAAGAACGGGAAGATGAAATAACTACAACACCTTCAATGCCACTTTCTTTGTGGTGGTGCCAAAGTAAGACAAGACTGCCTCTCTGGGTAAATATCATCCTATATCCCTTTGCAATGTTATTTACAAAATCATTACTAAGGTCATCGATAACCTTCTAAAGCCCATTATTCTAATACTTATTTCTCCAGATCAATCTAGATACGTGGAAGGAGGAAAATCCTTGTGCATGAAGCCATCCACTTCGTTAAAACTCTTCGAAATCTTGGCATGCTCATAAAAATAGAGTTGTCCAAAGAATTTGAAAATCTCAATTGGTCTTATCTAGAAAGTACTCTTCTCACTTTTGGTTTCTATTGTCCTTGGACTAATTGGGTCATGTTTCTTATAACCTCTACTTTCTTATCCATTCTGGCCAATGTCACCCCTTCTGAATCCTTCAAACCTACATGAGGCATAAGGAAGAGAGATCCAATATCTCCCTTCCTTTTCATTCTCATGGCCAAAGGATTGGATAGATCCATCAAGGCGGCTTTATAGCAAGGTTCTTTCACTAACCTTGTTCTTCATGATAAAATCACCCTATCTCACCAACAATTTTTCTATGATACCCTTCTCATGAATCACCCATTTGTCAAAGAGGCAAAAAAAATTGAAAGAAATCCTTGACCTCTTCTCAAATGCCTCAGGAACCTCCGTCAACCTAGAAAAGTCCCAAATATTCTTCTTCAACACCCCTCCTATTGCTCAAAGTAATATCAAAAGGATTCTTCGCTTCTCCTTTGCTTTTATCCCCTCCAAGTACCTAGGAGCTCCCCTCACTAACTCGGTCATTTGAGCATTCCTCTTGGCGGGACCTTTTTGACAAACTGAATAACAAGCTTAACTGTTGGACCTTATGTTCCCTAAACATTGTTGAATGTCTGGTCCTCCTCAAATCTATCTTCCAATCCATGCTTACTTACCTTTTCTCTATCCTATCAACTCCAAAATGGGTCCTGAAAAACATAAGAAACATCCAAAGGACCTTCTTATGGGGATCATCTCATCTTAAGAAAAAATAGCCTTTGCTGAAATGGGAAACCCTCTGCCTCTCAAAAGAAAAGGGTGGTCTAGGTCTTCAGGATCCAGAGAAAGCCAACAAGGTCATGAGATCTAAGATCCAATGGAAATGGATTAAGCACACATTTGAACCTTGGGTGAAAATTGGGCACACTAAATATGCCAAGGATATGAACAAGTCAAATCTCACTCATTTATCTTCACACTCTCAAGGCTCCCTCTTATGGAATCAAGCTAGTCTAAATCAAACATTGATCCAATAAAACAACTTTTGTGAAATAAGAGATGGAAGAACAACAATGTTTTGGACATACTCCTAGCAACAACTTCCAAGCCTAAGCAATTCTCTTACGCTTCCTCTTAGCATGCAGCAGACTCATAACTCTGATCAAATCTTGGTTCATCAATACTAGCAAGAAAGTAACAACAATGATATCTACAAATGGATGGATCCACCTCTATCCGGGGAAGGAAAACTTAGGAATCTTCACAGTCAAAGAAGCTTACCACATATTGACCCAATAACATCAAGACGCCCCAAATTCATTTCACAAAGACTTCTTGTCTCAAAAATTATGGCCCAAAATCTACACTTTCACTTGGCTCCTATCCAAACATCGTATTATCACATGGGAAAAATTAAACAAATGTGGTCTGCATGGCCTCTTATAGTGTTGCATGTGCAAAACCAAACAAGAGACCATATATCACCTATTTGACTCGTGATATAGCACAACATCTATGGAACAAGTTTTCACGAGGCTTTCAATGATTCGATAAGGTAGAAAGAATTATTGTCTAGACAATCAAGGCCCGGGCCAAAGATATGTTTCAAAATATGATCCTCAATCTGCTTTAAACAATTTCCCTCAGCCTCATGACCTGGGAAATTTGGAAAGAGATCTAAATCATAGAATCTTCAATGACAAAAGCAACTTCCAAGAGGGCATCTAGCTCCTTTTTCATAAGCACATAGATGAAACCCTATTCCTTTTCAAATGGAATGATAAAGATTTTGAAGGCCATTTTATCAGTAAGTTAAAAATGGCATTTCGTGTGTAAGTGAAAAAGGCCATTTCGTTTGTAAGTTAGACTATGTCATAATTAGACTATGTAAATAAAATGAAAAATTTGTTGGGAACACAAACATGTATAAATATAATTCAATGACTATGTGTGTTGGTTTGGTCCCCACAAGCCCCGAGGTCCATTCCCAGGGAGAGATATGTACCCACTCTTTCTTGATTCATGTGAATAACAAGGAGAGTATATGAGAGTGAAAAAAATATATAATTCAAATATTAATTTTTCAACTTTGAAAAAAGAATCAAAAATCTATTTTTCGAAAAAGGTGGGGGATACACTAGTTCTATCTACATCATGCTCATATATTTTTTTTTTGAAATTTATGCATTGAGCAGTGAATTAATTGTTGGAAATAAAAGTCAACTTTATTAACTAAAATTTTGAAAAATTATTGAGAAAAGCATATAATTAAATGCAAATTTGACACTTTAAATATATATATATATATATATATATATATATATATATATATATATATATATTATATATATATATATATATATAGGAATACAATTCCCTACAATTATTTTTTTAATTTCAAATCAAAATTCACCAGACACATATGAGTTTCGAGGATTTTGATTTAAAAAATATGTAAAATGTCAAATTTTCATTATTACATGTCATAAAATAGTGGGGCAAATTTTCATCAATTCACCTTTTTCTACCACATAGCAATGCTTCCTTCCCTAGCCAGTGATGACATTGCCATGATTCAAACAATGTTTCTAACATTGAGTCTTCTTTGAAAGTATGGTCCTCGACTGCTTTGAAAATATACCACTTATTAAAAGTTATATCCCATTGGTCCTTTGCAATAGATGACCATTGTGGATGTTTCAAATATCCACATGACAAGTTAATTAATTCCTTCATAAAGTTGAGCCTAGCACAACAATAATAAAGGTCATTAATCCTCTTTAAAAAATCCCCCAATGGAAAATTTTCAGACTCCTTTTTGCAATAAACACACAAACATCCAAATCATTAGGATTCTTTGAATAATCCATCGAACTTAGAGTTGATGACAAGGGAAAAGGTTGTTGGGCCACTTTTGAAAATGTGGCCAACCAAAAGAAACAACCACTTTAGCAAGTTTGAAAGATTATATTTCAAAACCATTTGATAGGTCATTAAGCCATTTCAATAGATCATATTTTGAATTTAACTGATAAATCATTGGGCATATTTTAATAATGTTACTTCAAAATATGAAGACAAAAATCTTTGGGCCATTTTGGAAGATCATCGTTTGTATCCACCAAAATCTAAGATGGCTAGCTAGCAAAAATTTGAAGAATCACTTGAAAATTTGTTGTGGGTTCTTGGTCCCACTTCAAAAGAAAACTTCAAAACAATAAGCCTCCATCAAGCTATTTTTAAATACGCCTATTGAGTCTTCATTCAAAGATGTGTTGATTTGAGAGAAAAATGGCTTCAACCTATTTTGGAGAAAAAATGTTAAGTAACAAAAAGAAAGGTGAAAATAAAAAGCATGTTGGTCCCATAACCCACAAGTCACAAGACCAAAATTTGGCTATGATATCATATTGTAAGAACCTAGCCCTCTTTATAATACTTTGAAGGGATGATATGCTCCAAAAAACCACCTATTTACCATGTATTATTGCACTCTAATGCATAGATGCATGGAAACTAACTTAACCATGTGCGTATAAAATGAATGTGGAATATCAACAAAGATATATAGATGTACACCCTAGCGTATAATGCATTCTAGAATGAATTGCAAGCATAATTACATTATCAATTACTCCATGTCATTCATCTCAAAGATAGTTAATAGAAAATAGTAACAATTATTTTCCATATTCACAAAAGCTAAACATTACTATAATCTAATTATAGATTCCCCGCCAATTAGCTACAAACAAATAATGCTCCACCCAATGATGGGCAATCTATCATAGAGGCCACTCCTAAGAATCCATGAGACCGAAAGCTTGCCAACTAGTTATATTCCCTTGCTCAACCCAATCCCCATATTTCGCAAACAAGGAACTAACCTTATTGACGTATTGTACCAAAATAATCCAACTATGCCAACATGTCTTCCCATTCACTTTGCACCACACCAAGAACATAATTCCCTTCTTTGCTCAATAGTCTCTCCACCTATCCACCTTCCTCTCTCATCCTTTTTTTTAGATTGGCAAGGAATCTTCAATGTTGGGCATCAAGGATCTCAGTTTTGAATAATGGAATCCATTCCTCTTAGCATTCAGCTATAAGCTTAAACATGTTTTCCCCATTTTCATGGTGACATGGTGAGAAATAGTGTAGAGAACAAAAATTACCTAAAAAGTACTCCACCCAGGAGAGAAGAATAGATGAAGGGAGAATAATTACATATATGCCTAAAGTCATAGATTATATATTACATGCCAAGAAAAGTATGTGTGCCTTCACCAGAAGCCCATGTATCTTTCCTTTTGGAACACCTAATCTCAAGGCTGGTGAGTAATTAATAAGCTTAGATGAAGGTTGAAAACTTACAATAAATGAGTGAAGAAAACAAAACATTGTTATTTCTTTTGGGCCTCTTGTGGCCTTGTAGCCCTCTTTCTTTTCCTTCTCTTATTTTAGCCATTAGTGATCTTTTATGTTATAATTGCAAAGCCAAAATATCCCATGGAAATGGTTACACATTTGGTGAATTATAATAATTTAATGTCCCAGTTCTACATATGTATAAAAGCTTATAGTCCATTAACTATTGCATATATATTCATAATTTAGGGGTCAAAACAGGGGTATTACACCCAATTCATAACCCTTTGGCAACCATGAAAACTTCAACGTAGTCAAACTAGGAAAACATACCAAATTCAACTTTTGAACCATCTTACTACTTATCAAGTAGTATGAAGGTCCAATGCCAATAATAATCCGATACACTTCTTGGAATTTGCCTGTGAATCTAAATATGTTCTTCCTTCTCTAGTATGCTTCTCAAGCGTAAACACATATAATTACCAATGCCTTCTATAATATCATATTTTCAACCACTTCAACTTCAATTCCCACGTCCTAAAGTTCTACTTGCATAATATACTACTTGATGACATTTTTTTAGTTTTATGGACGTTATATGCTTTATTCCTTGTGTTTCAATCAAAACGAACTATAAGCCTTCTAAAGCTTATTTTGGGAGTTATGATGCAAAAAATCAATACCCTGATATCATAATCAACTTCAACTATTTCAAATTTTGGTGGACCAAAAGCCTTTCTCTATGGGGAGGTATGATTTGGGGAGGTATGATCCAGGAGGATCTAGACACATTTCCCAAGGAGCAACATGGTGAAGACAAACTCATTTGAAGCCTATGTTGAGGGTGTTTTCAATTTAAATGTAAATGTGCTCATATTTTAATTTTTAATTTGTAAAATAGAAATTGAAATTATGAGAGGATTTTCTCAAATTCAATTTCTAAATTTATATTGAAGTTGAGAGTCTAATGGGATTACTATCATCCCTAGGGTTTTTGGATAAGGCCCTTGATAGTAGGATTTGAGATATTTCCTCCACAAATATCTCATGGGTATATTTTAAGGGATAAGAGAGTTATTTTCTCCTTGGAGTAGGGGATATAAGGAGATAGTTCCTCCTTTGTTTTGGGATCTTGAGAGCTATGTATTGCCATCTTATGTACTTTGTAAAACATGAGACTTTATGAGAAGTTTTTGGAGAGCTTGGAGAGCTCCACAGGTCTTTCAAAGGTTTTGTTGATATGTACAGGTCTTAAATTCCTTTGTGTAGAAGACAACTCTAGGTTGGCCACCTTGTTGTAAAGAGAAATGTACATCTTCCTCATTTCATAAAGACAATAAAGCGATTCGACCTATTGGAGGTGAATCCAAAGGCAGAGCCAAGTGGAGGGGGTGAACTTCGATATCAACCTTGATGTTTGCGTGTTATGTTTATTCGTGATTGGATCAAGTATTTCTACATGCAGTTTTAAGTTACAAATTTAAGATGAAATGAACATATTTATGGATGTTGTAACATAATATATCAAGCCAATTTAATGATTAAAAGATATTGTTTATAAGTTTTAAGCACCTCTCAAGTTTTCAGATCATTAGTTCTCTTACATATTCACAAAATTCACCACATGCTACCTTTCTCATTACATTATTTTCTTGGTTTTCTTCCACATTCACACAATCCACCACATCCAACCTCTCTCAAAACATTATTTCTTGTCTCTTGTGTCATTTTGATCCTAATTAGGACCATACATAGACATATTTATTCTATAATTGACTTGCAGGTTGGACGCCATCTTATTTTATACTCCACCTTGGTTTTTATTACATTTCTCCTCTCTTGTCAAAGCAAATTAGGATACATCATCAACTATATGTAGCGTTGTCATAGCCAACTCAATTTGTGTATGGAAATGCACTTAATTAACATCTATAGTGGTTAGTTTTCCATAATCTTCAAATAGATTTGTTTTAGTGTGCAATTTTATATATTATTTAGTATATTCTTTATATAAAAATCCTTTTGCCTTAAGTTTTGACATTTATTTAATAATATCTTATAATAGTTTGTAGGTAAAACTTTGTTCAAAAATATTTTAATGTCTTAAACCATGATTTAGTCTTCTATTAACCAAATTTTATCAATTTCTTTGTAAATGGTTCCAAAATAAACTTTTCTATGACTTGATAATCAATATTGCAAGATTTTCCTTATTATGCCTCCATTTGATATGTCTTCCATGGTGAAGTATTACTCCAAATCTCGAACGCAATTTATCAATATATCCAAATTCAAATCCCTTTGAAATTTCATATCTCATTCAAGTTCCATGTTTTAACACAACATTAATAAGATTTTTACAAGGCCTTGAGCTTCCTCTCATTAAGGAGAGAACACTTAACTCATCTTCATAAACTTCAGATATCAATATCCTCTCTATGATTTATAATATTTGTTCAAGTTCACTATATTTTCTACCTTTTTGCTTTCTTCTCCTAAAAGAGGCAACCCTTCCTTGGGTCATACCATTGCTTTAATATGAAAGTGCTATAAAGTTCTAGGGATTCACGGTATCCTCACAAAAGTATAGTTGCACACATGTGATTAAATAAAAGCTCTCACATTAACAAATAAGAAGAAAGCTTGAACTCACAACGCAAAATTAAAATGACTTTGAAAGGGATTACATTGAAAAGCGCTTCATATTTGATAATAAAATTCCTATTTATGTTCATTCCTTTGTTCTTGTCCTCAAAAGTATACAAGCTCCTCCTCATTAATATTTGTTATTGAAATAACAAATAATAATTTATCTAAGTTTTACTATGACCTACAAACAACATTATTCAAAACTATTCATTATTATGTTATGCTATGATTATGTCAAAAGTATATTTAAAAAAAAAACAACTAATAGTTTTGTCATACTTAATTTCTGTTTGTCTTTCCAAATAATGCAACTCCATATATTACATAAATTTCATAATACATCCACATCCATAACTTAATAGTTATATTTATTTTTCCAAATAATACAAACAACTCCATATATTAGATAATTCTAATTAAGTGCTTTCCTCTAATCCTATCTCATAACTTAATAATTATATTTATCTTTCCAAACCATACAAATGACTCCATATGTTAAATAAATTCCATAATACATTCAATATCCTCACAAAAGTATAGTCACACATGTGATTAAATAAAAGCTCTCACATGGACAAATAAGAAGTAAGCTTGAACTCACAATGCAAAATTAAAATGACTTCGAAAAAGATTTGAACATTGAAAAGCACTTCATATTTGATAATAAAATTCTTATTTATGTCCATTCCTTTGTTCTTGTCCTCAAAAGTATACAAGCTCCTCATTAATATTTGTTATTGAAATAACAAATAATAATTTATCTAAGTTTTACTATGACCTACAAACATCATTATTCAAAACTATTCATTATTATGTTATGCTATGATTATGTCAAAAATATATTTAAAAAAACAACTAATAGTTTTGTCATACTTAATTTATATATGTCTTTCCAAATAATACAACTCCATATATTACATAAATTTCATAATACATCCACATCCATAACTTAATAGTTATATTTATTTTTCCAAATAATACAAACTACTCCATATATTAGATCATTCTAATTAAGTGTTTTCCTCTAATCCTATCTCATAACTTAATAATTATATTTATCTTTCCAAACCATACAAACGACTCCATATGTTAAATAAATTCCATAATACATTCAATATCCATAACTTAGTACATGTACTAGATTCAAATACTTTCCAATAGCCTTCTCCAATACTCTACTCATACTTTACCAATAATTATGATTATCTTTCCAAATCATACATACAACCCCATATGTTAAATAAAAACCATAATACATTCAATATCCATAACATAGTACATGTACTAGATCCAAATACTTTCCACACCTTCTCCAATAAAATACTCATATTTTACCAATTCTTCTTTCTACATTTTCCTTGAATTCAACATCTTAATACATATAAGTTTGAATTACAAAACAAGTTGGTACATACAAATTCAAATACTTTCTTCAATTAGAAACCCTCTCCATTGTCTTATCATACTTTCCTCAACTATCATTATCAATACTTTCTTCAATTAGAAACCATCTCCAATGTCTTATCATCCTTTCCTAAACTATCAATATCAATGATAAAAAATACTTGAATTCAACATCTTACTACATAGAAGTTTGAATTCCAAAACAGTTTAGTACATACAATTCAAATACTTTCTTCAATCAAAAACTTCCTCCGCTGCCTTATCATACTTTCCTAAACTATAATTATCAATGATAAAAAAAAAACACTTTATTGCACTAACACCTTTAAAGTGCACTACAATACAAGTTCAAATACTTTCTTCAATCAAAAACTTTCTCCAATGCCTTATCATACTTTCCTAAACTATAATTATCAATGATAAAAAAACACTTTATTGCACTAACACCTTTAAAGCGCACTACAATACAAGTTCAAATACTTTCTTCAATCAAAAACTTTCTCCAATACCTTATTATACTTTCCTAAACTATAATTATCAATAATAATAAAAAAATTATTGCATTAGCACCTTTAAAATTCACTACAATGCAAATTCAAATACTTTCTTAATTAAAAACCCTCTCCAATTCTTTATCATACTTTCCTAAAATATCATTATCAATGAGAAAAAAAACTTTATTGAACTAGATGTTTAAAATGCACTACAATAATAATAATTTAATTTATCTTTATTAACATAAAATTATTTTATTAATTTATTTTATGTTTATAGTCATAAAATAAAGCACGCTACAGTAATAATAATTTATTTTATGTTTTATTTTCATAAATTTATTTTATTTTTCTTATCAGTGACTGATAAAAACTTTATAACACAGTACAATTTTCTAAAACATCTTTAAACCTAAACCCCTGAGCCCTAATCATTCATTTAAAAACACCCTCAATCATGTCCCCCATACGTTGATTGGAAGCTTGTAAAGCATGGACTTTTGCCCCCAAAACCAATATAATTTGAAAAGCATGGACTTTTGCCCCCAAAACCAATATAATTCATGAAATGGGGAGTTACTTTTCATGACAATACTTGGACATAACCTTCACCACTGCTGATTAAGTTATTTATATAATTTAATGTTATTGTTTTAAAGATTTTTAAAGGCTATTCAGGGAAATTTAAAAAACAATATCTTAGCAAAGGACATCAACACTACAGTTATCTATGAGTCAACTATTGGTCAGTATTCTCTTCCAACTTTTTTACGACATACTGTCTAGGTTGAGGTGTATTCTATAAAGATTCCAAATGGAATATGTTAACTTGTGATTTGTCCACAAACCAGTCGCTCTTCATTATTCTGAAAAATAAGTATTTTTATCCATAAATCAACAATTCTTCAGGATCTTCTTCAATCTGACTTACAACCTTAAAACAAGCACTATAAAAGACACATTAACCATCACTCTAAAAGACATTAAAAGTGAACACCATTGCTACACATTTATCCATAAATCAACCATTCTTCATGATCCCCTGAAAATTGAACAACTAGTAAAAACTGCACACCATTGCTACAAATGTATCTATAAATCAACCATTCTTCATGATCCCCTTCAACCTGATGTACAACCTTAAACAATCACCATGAAAGACTCCAAAAATTGAACACCATACCTGCACATTTATCCATAAACCAACCATTCTTCGTAAATAAACCAACCATTCTTCGTGAACTTCTTCAACCTAACCTATAACCTAATAAACATTACCATGAAAGACACTAAAAATTGAACCACCATAGCTACACATTTATCCATAAATCAACCATTCATACATTTATCCATAAATCAACCATTCATCGTGATCCCTGTAACCTAAAAACAGTCACCATGAAAGACACTAAAAAAAATTGCTGCACATTTATCCATAAATCAACCATTCTTCATGAACTTTTTCAACTTGACCTACAGCCTAAAAACAATTAGTATAAAGACTAAAAATTGAACATCATTGCTGCACATTTATTCACAAATCAGCCATTCTCCATGATCTTCTTCAGATTGACCTACAACCTATAAACAATCACCATAAAAAACACCAATGCTGGGCATTTATGTACAAATCAACCATTCTTCATGATCCTATTTAAACTGGCCTAAAACCTTAGATTATTAACTGCAATAAAGCATTTTCATAAAAATAATAAATTAGAGCCATGCAAGAAACCAAAACTCCGCATTTATCCACAAACCAGCAGTTTTTCATTATCCCCTGAAAAGTTATATACAACCCTTATAAGATTTTAAGGCTGTAGGAAATACAATCGTCCATTATCCCAAACCGTTACAAAATTGCTGTAGGAAATACAGTCATCCATAATCCCAAGCAGTTACAGCTCATTTTATTTCCCTCGTCTCATCGTCATTCTTTATGCTCTCTCTTAGCCATGTGAGCTGCTTCTCTGCACCAAAAGGATAAATTCCAGCTCTACACTGCAAAGATTCAGCAAAACCCACATTGCAGAGACTTGTTCTTGCTATAACTCTAAGGAATTCAGATGTAAAGAGATATAAAAGATAACAAATTTGATTTAAAGATATAATAAAAGAAAACAAATTGGATATACACTATTTTCAGCACCTGCAAAGAATAGCAGGCTATTATGAATGGGTTTGTGGCTTTGGCTGCAGGACTTTGAGCCTGCTGAGGCCATTGAAATAAGATTTCTCCTTGGATGCAAGGCTAGTTAGCCCATCAAGTTGCATTGGTATGTAGGCCTCTTCTTCTGCTTTTCTGTTTTGAATGGACATGGGGGTTGAATGGGAGGCAGCATGCAGTTGTAATGAATGCACAGAGAGCTTGTGACAGGCAGCGTGGTGGAGGGCTTGAGAGTAATGTGAGTAAGATAGTTCAGTTGAAGGTACAGGACTTGAATATCCGCCGAGACAAGCCTGTTGGTGAATTCTTCAGGAACTGCCCCTGTAAAAAGGTTATCGTTGAGGTACAGACTCTGGACGTAGGCCAGCTTTGGGGAGACCTGGCCTGTGAGAAGATTATAGCTGAGGTCGACCGTTGGGACATTGACTTGAACTTGGGGAACAATGGGTCCAGAAAAAGAGTTTCTCTGCATTTGAAGAGACATGAGAGGGAAAGTGAACAAGATGGAAGGGATGCTGCCTCTGAACTGATTGGAACTCAGATCAAGATAATTCAACTTTTGTAAGCTGGATAGCTTTTCAATGTTGCCATTGAGCATATTGTTGGAGAGGGAAAGATACTGGAGTGAATTAGGTAGAGAAGGCAGGCTTCCTGAGAGGTGATTGTGCTTAAGGTCCAGCCGAACCAGACCAGATATGAAGGTGGGGATTGAACCTATGAACTTGTTGTGACAGAGAATGAGATTTGACAAAACGGGAAGCTGCCCAATATCCCGAGGAATCTCACCCACAAGATGATTAAAGCTCAAGTCCAATGTCTGCAACTTCTGCAAAGCACCGAAGCAGGGAGGAATAGTACCCGATAGTAAGTTTTTGCTTATACCCACAAACTGGAGCTCCTTGCATTGCCCCAGAGTTTCTGGTATCGAACCTGCCACCAAACCTGGGACTATTGTGAGCTCTACCAGGGACGAGAGGCAGCCAAGGGCCCCATCCAGCTTGCCTGTGAGCCCTGGGGCACCTGCAGATGCATCGCCCAGATTGAGTGTCACGACTCGGTCTGGTCCACCTTGTGATTCACACAAAACTCCATTGAAACTGCAAGGGTCAGAGGAAAAATCCCATGACTTGAAGAAGTTGGAGCCTGGCATGTCATCCATGCTTTTCCTGATGGATTGCAGAGCTAGAAAATCAAGTGGGTCTAGCATTGCCTCCGACGACCATATTGTCACTTCCAGAACAAGCATTGCTAACACTGCTTTCATCACCTTATTCACCCCTGTCATCTCCACTTCCATGGCTAAAACTTACACACCTTGATATCAAAATTTTGATTTCTCAGTTTGGGCAAACTCAAAAATGACAGCCCAAGTTCCCGCTCTCTCTCAGAGGTCTTCAAATCATCAAAGTTCTTTATATTCTCAACGGAGGGGGTGTTCAAATAGGCAAATGCACTCTGTATAGTCCTACAGAAAACTGAAAGCCCACCATAAATTTGATGAAATAGTCGTTGCTTTCCCGTGAACCATGCAGCGCAACTTCTGTGAAATTGTCGTCCTCTTCCTTTCCTGTGCAAACCATAAATGAACAGCTCTTCTTATCTTCAGCGCCAAGCCATCGTTACCCCCGAACTACTCATTTCCCAAGGCAAAAAATCATCCTACCAGTCACCACTATAAATTTATCATTTCAGTCAGAGTTGTCCCTAAACAAACCCTAACATTCTTGCCAATTACGCCAACAACATGCCCAAAATCTCTGCTATTTTAGTATGGGCAAGAAAGAAATCCCACACTGCCCAGCCTTACAACGGTCTTCCGAACCTGGCTCCCAAGTCTAATCACGAGCCTTCCACCTCAGTACCACAAAGAATCTTTCGGCGACTGGTTCTGTTTGGCCATTGCCACGTCGTCATACTAGCAGACAACACTTGCGCAGCTGACCGTGGAATTGAGTCCCCCGATGAGGTATTGAATCCAGCTGAGCTTCTCGTGCACGCTTGCATGCAAACAGAACAGACAAGCATTTAATTTTATTTTTTAATATTTTAAAGGGAACATACTTAACTTTAACGGACAAATGGAGGTATTGAATCCAGGTTTGCTTCTCCTGAACGCTTACAGGCAGATAGAACAGACAAGACAAGCATCTAATTTTATTGAGTAATATTTTAAAGAAAACATGAATTGACTTTAATGGACAAATGTTTTGTCTGGATCAATGCATATATGTCAGGGAACCTGCTTTATTATTAAAGAAATATTTATATGTTATAAAGAATACCGATGTAGGTTATAATATATATTGCATTTAAGGCATCGTTGCAGACTGTATATCGTTTGCCATAAAAAAATATAAGTATTACCTGAGCATTTAATACATTATTGTTAGGTGCATATTTTTTATAGGTATTACCTGAGCATTTAATACATTATTGTTAGGTGCATATTTCAATGCATACCTGAGCATTTAATACATTATTGTTTGGTGCATATTTGCATATTGTCTGTACTATTTTAGTGATGGGTTGTTCATTGTAAGTTTTGTACGTTGGATTGATGAGTTGTTCATTGTAAGTTGGAAAGCTCTATTTCCAATTTTATTGTAAAGTAAATGGGTTTTAATATGGGCCTGATATAACACGTTGTTATTTATTTTTTTTTCTTATTATCGCGCCCCGTGTTATATCAGGTCCATGTCAGGGTGCATTTATATTACAATAAGATTGGAAATAAGGTTTTTCAATTAAGTTTTAATACTTATGTAGAGTAATAGTGTTGGTAGATTAGAATTTGGTTCTTGTTTTTTATTTTTTTTTACTCTTA
>APFE031309910.1:54949-94515 GCA_000404065.3 Pinus taeda
TCAATTTTTTAATAAATTAAAATAAGAATATTTCTTTATATATAAAGATATGAAATTTATCCCTCACATCCAAGTGTTCAGGAGAGGCTCAACATGCTCTCTCAGCTTTGATAGTGTTCAGCATGTGGCGAGGGACATTCTCCAGATGGCGCCCATGAGAATTAACTACCTCTATATTCATTCCCTAACCTTAGAATGTGTTATCCAGTCTGTCTTCTATGCCATTATAATCCTCAGAGGCATAGCCTCCTGGCTATTTCTATCTTGGTCATTTCTCCTTCAGAACTTGTTTTCCCCCTTTGATCATTGTTTTGTGTCGCCCAACCCCTGCATTACAGTCATGAGCAATGATAGAGGAAGGGGGTGTTACATAAGTAGGGGAAAAAGGGGTGTTACCTAAGTAGGGGAAGAGGTTGCGGACACCCCCCACCACCATGGGTGATGCCTCCCTTGCCACCTTCTTTGATTACAACATTCCAGGGCACATTTGAAAGAGCGTTATCGCCATGGAAGAGGAGGAGACTCACAAGGAGTGCATGTCCCTCTTGGCTCTCTACAAATCTCCCCGCTCACCGGCTTAAGGAGAGGGAGCAAGATAAGTCCAAAGCTACCAGATGGATCGTTGAGCTCTTTACGCACCTCATTCATTCCACCTCCTCCCTCAAATGCTTGGCCAAAGACCTCAAAATTGACTCCCCCCAACCTCTTGTCCCCTTCTTCCCCTGTTGTGTATCCCTCATGTTCCCCTTTAGTTGGCTCGTCCTCTCTGCCACCCCACAGAGCTTTGATGGCCCCTCCCCCCTCTGCATATTTCCCCTCCCCTTCGGTGACTAATGCTCCCCCTCTTCCCCCCACCTCGTCCCATCCCTTTTAGTTGTTACATCTTGGAAGAAGTTCTAAGGAACTCTAGTAATGTGCAAGCTCAAGGAAGCTCCAAGGTTCATGGAAGCACCAACACAACTTCGATGTGGCTCCAGTATGGCATGCACTAACCTCCCGAGACCATGGAAAGCAACAGGTTGGTAATCATCATTTTGATTTGGTTCATAGGAAATCAAAGTGACCCTACATTTTCAGCTTTGCCTAAGTGCACCTAGCATGGAGCCATGGCACTCCCAACTATAATTTTGTTTGCTACTATATTTCATTTACAGACAATAGACATGACGCTAAGAGGCTCGATTCTCCATTTTTGGCTTAATGGAAATATGTTTCTTATTTTAAACTGTCTTAAAAACTTATACTCTGGTTTCCCCTTCTAGGGGCACAGAACTTTTGACCTCACACTTCGGTTTCCTCGCTATGAGGCAGAGATGGATATCAAGATTACACATTATGTAATTTTTTTCTCTTTTAATATAATGTAGAAATGCTTGCTTACAAAAAAATATAAAGACATGAAATTTATATAGATATAACTATGATTATTAATAATTAATACAAATCCATTTTTATTTTGGATTTACCAAGTCTAAGAGGAATCAAATCTATCAAGGTGTAAACTTTTTTTATGAAATTTTGCACTCAAAATGAGGTTTGCATTTTAACATATTTGATCCCTCTTGGCACTTGGTACATCTAGAGTTAAGATGCATCTATGTTAGTTTTTATCACGTAAACATACATCACCCACCTTCTGTTGATGGATGATGTGTTGCTTCTGAGTTTGTGCATTGTAGCTTAATGGCATGTTTTGCATAAAATCATAAACATGTTCTTCAGTGCTTCTGGAATGGAGATCAATCTAAACAAATATTCATTTCATCAATTCGCAGTCATCATAGATATCCTCTCTTATATATGATCTTTCTTTCCCTTGTAGATTGTCTTATTGGAAAATGGTTTTAAGTACCTCAGTTTCTTTCTAAAACCAAATGATTATCATAAAAGGGATTGGATGTGGATGATCAGAAGGTGGAGCAGAAAATTAAATTATGGTGTTACAACTAGTGATCATTTGGGGGCAGAATGATATTGGTTAAATCTGCATTGGAAAATATTCCTACTTATTGGTTGCCTTTAGCCAAGATTCCCACTGTTATCCTTACCACTATGAGACAACTGATGTTCAAATTTATGTGGACTGGTAAAAACTATAAAAAAAGGGTTCATCTTGCCAGCTGGTCCTCTTTATCTATCCCAAAAAGTCTTTGAGTATGGGGATTTTAAAATATGACCTAGTTTTCCAAAGCTTTGGCTTTGAAAAATATGTGGAGAGATGTGTTTGGTGAGGGACTTCGGAGCTAGGTTATAAAAGGGAAGTATTTAAATAGATTGTTAGTGGTGGACTAAATTAGAGGCCATGCAAATAAGCCTGCCAAAAAAGGATCCATAGTGAGGAAAGTTCTCGTGGCCTCCTTCCCCTTCCTTTTCGACTAGCTAGCATGGAAATTTAAGGTTGGAAAGTAAGTCATCCTTGGCAAGGACCCCTTCATGGGCAATGCCTCTGTCTACAAGCTATCCTCTGGATTGATACAATACTTATATTCCAATGGCATTTACAATCTTTACAATGAAAAAACAATGGATTCCTCTTAGCCCTCCATAAACTATTGATTGACCTCAATCAAGAAAGGAATAGATATCACTCTAGATAAGGAATGGAATTCATTCATTAAGGAGATAAACCTCAATGAGGTGAGATTAAGAAATTCCAGGGACACACTAGTCTGGAGTTGGGATCTCTCATTCATAAATATTAGAGCCCGCCTCACCTATGAAGCGATAACACATTCTGAGGTAGCTTTAAATGGAAAATGGTGGAATAATATTATTTGGAAATGACACATTCTCAATAAGATAAAATGCTTTGCCTGGTTAGTCCTTCACAACAAAATTTTGACCTGGGAGAACTTGCAGAAAAGAGGTTTCATGGGACTAAGAAGATGTGTCTTATGTAACGACATGAAGAAACTAATGACAACATTTTAGCTAAATGTTTTTTTTCTCAGAAAATTTGGTATACTATTCTCTAGGTCTTTGGAATTAGAGAAGATTTGGGATGGATCTCCTTTGAAAAATTGTTATATTTCTAGGCGAAGAAATACAAATATCTCTATGCCTTACCTATATTTTTTGTGTGGGGTATATGGCTACTAAGAAATAAGGTCATATTTAGGAATGAAAGCATTTGTATTCCTCCACAAGCCTCAAATATCATTTCCCTCTTCAGAGAATATCTCCCTTTGCAGAGTGCTAAAATCCATAAAAGTCTAATTTCATATTATCCCACGTGATCTTCCTGTAGGTTATTTTGATGGAGTATCCCAAAGGAATTTGTGTGGAGGAGGGGGATTGATAAACATGCTTTTGAATAGGTTAGTCCATTTTAGAATTGGCCTTGGACCTGGACTAACACCAAAGCAGAATTGATTGTGGTTTGGGCCTGAATGATATTAGCTAAGCTAAAAATAAATAAATGAATTATGATTCTTGGTGACTCCAAATGTGTTATCGATTGGTTGACAAGTCATGCTCAATTAGAGGTCCTAAATCTAGCAGCGTGGAAGCACAGAATTGAGGAAACAAAGGTACACTTTCAAGACATCAGATTCCAACACATTTACAAAGAATATAATAAATTAGCAAGAAAAAATTCAAAAAGGCCTTTTACATTGGACCCAAGAATCATTCTATATGAGGATCTTCTTTGTAGCCATGTCCAAGCATTCATTCCATTCCTACAACCTTTATGAATTAAATTTCATCTTCCAACAAGCTCATTGGCAGGTTGACCTTTCAACAATACATAACAAAGTAATACTAAATGTTAAGCATGGCAGGTCACAATTTTTTGTCTTGTTGTACATTCAATTTGATAAATTTTGTTTGAATTTTTTTTTATGTATCCCTCTTTCGTTAATCAGTCTTACACTAAACTTTGAGTTTTTAGGTTTTGTGGATAGTTTTTGACTTTTTGTATCACTCAAATAATCTGGAAAATATAGTTCTAAGTTGATTCACTTGTAGTATATTTGTAAAATGCTGAAATGCAGTATCCAACAGTGGATATGTAGATCCTTTTATTCCCTGGAATAACAAAAAATTAATATTTATAGTGAAAAAATTGAATCTATGTTAGTTTTACTACCAATCCTAAGACTTGAACCTATCTTTTTTCTTTTGAGATCGGAATCATATGGGATTTTGTTTTATTATAAGTGATTTAATAACTTACTATTATTACAATCATAATTTTATACTTTTTTTATTTAAAATTTACCATTATACCGTTTAAGTTATACACAGTACACATTATATAGAGTTGTTTTTCACAATTCAAACACACATTTAAGCATGAGCTTAATGTATATGAGTAATACTTTTACACTCACGCCATTATTTAACAATACTTAAAGTAAATAATATATTATAAAAAACAACAAAATTCATTCAAGTAAAGAAACCATAACACAAATTTATAAATGACAAGCTAGATAGAAATCTTAACTTTTATTAATATATTTTTTTTTACAAAGATACAACAAAGAGGCATGACCACTTGCCTAAACACTTAGGTAATAGAAATATCCAAAACACAATTGCGTATAATACTTTTCAATCCAACCCTTAAAGTAATCACAAGTTTGACTTGGAAGGTCTTATGTCTTCAATCATTCACTCAACAAGTGTTTAAGTAGTCCACTGTGTCAACCTTAGTGTTAACACAATCTCAAAAGTTTACTTTGCTCGCCCTCGTATGTAAATTTGATAACTGACTTTGCACACTTGAAGAATCCTCTTTACGTTATATTATAATATAAGTGTCTTGCAATCCACTCCACATCCAAAACAACCTCAACACGTAATCCATTTGCGAAACTATAGAATACTAAACGCCTTAGAACTACACATTTGAATTATACACCAAACCATTCCAATCTCACATAAAGTAATGGTAGAATGGAGTCATCTAATCGTTTCCACCCTTAACTTCGTCAATCAAGTAGGGTTTCCTATTTCCATTCATAAACAAAAGCCTTACATTTAGTTTCAATTCCTTTTCATGAAATATTAAACAACTATTAAACCTATCATATAATATATGTACAATTCAATTTTTATTAAAAAAAATTAATAATCTCAATAATTAAAATTAAAATGTCCATTTTAATTGCAACATATACATGGATATTAACTAGATTCTCTATAAGTGAATAACTCTCCTAACCATTGTGACTACCCTAAGAGCAATTATGCTTCAAAAAACTAATTGTATCATAACGACTGAATCAAATGTGCTCATTATCAAACTCTAGCAGATATATACACTATAAAGCTCTATTATTTGAATACAAAAAGATCAAAAGTAAAACCATAGAGGCAGACCAAGTTGACCGAGGAGTTGGTAGGGACAGAAGTGTGCGACTATTCTGATGCACTATGTCGATAGCTGTGAAATCCACTAGGGCGTGAGAAAGCCAACCATACTGAGACCAAATACCAAAACCAAAAGCGACAATGAAGCATGTATTACTAGTCAGAAATGACCACGAGAGACATTGGGTATCCATTCGTTGAAGGGACAAAGTTGAGAGGGGAAGCAATGTTGAGTAGCGGAGTATTAATCACCACAGGGGGATCAAAGATGTTTCCCAAGTCAGAGACTGACTCCAACATAACATACCTTTCCACCTTTTATAGGCGTACCAAAATATCATCCAAGCAGTATTGAATGCTTTTGAGAAGGCATTTCAAATCCTCCTACCTTGCAAATATCCTATAATGATCCACTTGTTTGTCACGGATGACCAAATGGAGTAGGGAGTCGAGTTGTTGATAACCTGCAATCGAATGTAGGAAGTGCAACTTTCGCTTTTGAAATTTACCAGGGTTAGGAATCCACTTGAATTCCTAATTTTCGACTTCAGAATCTGAAAATTAATCTTTGTCCCCAAATTCCCAAGATTCCAAATCTTGAATCTCCTTCCGAAATTTTGAGGGTATTATATGAAACAAAGATGCCATAGAGGTCCATACAAACAGGAACCTACAATGAGAATTAGACCTCGACCCAGAATGTCCCCTATCACTTGCCATTCTTTAACGAAGTGGCATAGTCATATAGAAAATTGCACAAGAAGGAAAATAAAGATAAGCTTCAAAACTACCCTTAGGGTTATTGATCAGACTAAGGAGCAAGTTCAAAAAAGACAGATACGATAGACTTCGAAAGAGGACGATATCATCACCAAAACCCACAATGCACAGAGCTAGAGATAAGCCCCACCTTCTTAAAAAACATCTATATAGAAGGAAAAAATGAATTAGAATTGAAACTCCAGGAACAACCAAGAAAAATCACAATAGAGGGAGCACACAATAATAGACTGCAGTAGGCAATAGAGAGAAGCGAGAAGTAACATTGATACAATTGAAAAGTACTTGTAGTGGGAGAGTAAGATGATAATCAATAATTAGGCATAAACCAAGGGTTTTGCAACCTTTATGAGACCAACACAAGGAAAAGTCATGGGTAATCTTAAAATGGACACAAACCCATCCCAAATTATAGCCCAAAAAGTATGATAAGCCCCCTTGTGACTCTGAGGAACCTGGGAAGACTAAACTGCTAAAACCAAATCGAAAAATTGTCAGGGTACCGTACACTACACACCAAAATCAAACAGTTGAAAGAAATACATGGGAAATCGAGGCCCTATAGCGCTAAGGAGGGGAGCACGACCACAAGTTCAAATACCATCTCAAAGGATGCACTGTGTAAGAAAAATATAAAAAAAAATTGACTTGGAATTCGTTGTAAATAAAGAAACTCCCTAGTCTCAAGTGCTTCCCTTAACCGAGCTTGGATGGAAAATGGTTGACGCAAAGAGGACGTCATATCGATCATGTCAAAACAAAATGAAACCAAAGGATTGATTATGTTATAGATTACCACGTACTATTGCCATTGCCACCCTTTGCATCCCTTCCCTTTATAATCACACGAGGGAGCAAACCTGCATGCATTTGGAGGATTGTTACTTTGCCCAAGAAAGGCTAAGGGACGACAAGTGGGTTGTATGGAACACGTCTTAAGACAAACATTCTCTTAGCACTGTGAGGCACCATTAATGCATTGCAGGAACACTACATCCGCTCCCATTGTGGAGCTTGTTAGGCCCATTAAAACACACCTAACCAACACTAAGTGAGTCAAGGTAAGTGCACTTAACAATTGCATGAAGTTATGGTTTATGGAATCCACCACCTTTACCTGTTGAGGAGGGAGTGTCGCCAAACGATGGGATTATATTCCCATCATAGTTACCTTACATGTGTTTGAGTTGAAGAGATTGTTGTCCAATGCATGCCACATTCCCCTCTTCCTTGGATAGTGTGCTAGTTAACACCCACATCGTGGAACCTCCCCTAGTTTTTTCCTTCTCCAGTAATGTCGTGTTTTCTTGATTTTCCACTTCCAAACTCAGAATAGGCCATGGCCTGTCCATGTCCAGACATTGCATCTAACACCCCATATTCGTCAAGTAGTCAGCCACACCATTGCCCTCCCATCTAGTATGTTTGACTAGTACATAGTCAAAATGTTTGAGAGACTCCACAATATTGGAAATCATTGTTTGCAATCTCCAGCTATGAATGGTTTTGGAGGCAGGTTTTCCATTGAGAAGTTGTTTAATACAATGTATCACTATTAGTGAGTCTCCATCAGTCTGTATTTACTTGTACCCGTGTCGAGATGCAATTTGGAGTGCACACTCCATCGCAAGAAACTTTGAGAGAGTGTTAGTTTCAAATGTCCATTATTATAAATATGAGATTTAATTTAAATCTAAATTTTAATTTTTTTAATTAATATATAAATGGAATGAATTCTTAAATACATTATATATAAAAAAAATTGGCTTCATGATAACATTCTACTCATTTTTCAAAAAAATACTAAATTCTTAAAAGAAAAACCCATTTGGCCTCCAATTAAGAGAAAGTAAAGATTGATAAATCAATAATGAATTATTCACTTTAGCTTTTAATTTTTTAACATTTTCTCTCACTTTAAGATCATTAAGATTCATACATTCTTTAGTGAATTAGTAAATATTTGGTAGAATATTCAATTACATAACACATCCAACAATTTCAAAAGTTGAGTCTCGGGATATAAAACATTTCAAAGGATAACATTAGGATATTTTTGAGGTACAAAATGTGTCTCCTAAAGAAAATAATAATATTATAGTTAAAATAATAAAATAAGAGTTATGATTTTTTAAAGAATAAGAAAGAAAACTTTTTTAAATTGTATTTTTGGTTTACTCAAATTTTAAGTGTAGAAACCCATTGGATGAAAAATTAAATTTAGCATCCAATGAGTAGGCACTCCCCATACTTATGAGAAGACCCACATCAAAAAACAATGAAGATACATTAAAAAATCGTGTTGAACAGGATTTTTTAATGTATATTCAGTTTTTTTTTATGTGGGTCTTCTTAGAAGTATGCAAAGTGGGTAATCATTGGATATGGAATTTAATTTTTCATCCAATGAGTGTCTACAGTTGACATTTGAGTAAACGTATAAGGAGATAAGCCAAAAACACAATTGAAAAAGTAGTTTTCTTCTTTCTCTCTAAAATATTTACACATGAGGATGAATCATCATCTTGAATCCTGTTGGTTCTCTTAAAGTTAATTTTTTTAGCACATTTTTTTGTTTTGAGGCTCATTTTTTACCTCAAAATTCCCCTAATATTTGTTAGACATCTTTATGGGAACTTTAAAGGAAACATCCAACATGAGGTGGGTTTCTTTGTACCTAAATCCCTAGATTATGCTTTCTGTCTAGCAAGGAAAGTTTAAAGTGAAAACATGGCTGCTAGAAAATTGGTCACTGATAACTATAGAGAACATCATGCTCCCTCTTCTAAATTAACAAGGTGGACACATCAGCAAATGGATGAAAGAAGAGGAAAGGAAATATGTCTCAACTATGACAATAAATACAATAAGGGGTATAAATGTGGTGAGAAAAAAAAAAATCTACATAGACTGTGAATATGAAGAAGATAAAGAGTTGGAATCCTCATAAGGTCTAGAGATATAAGAGCTACTCCAATCATATTTTGTCATGTATTGGTCAACATTAGTATTTCAGAAACCTTAAGATAGAAGGATATATCAAAAAGAAAAAGGTAATAATGTTGATTGATTTAGGTAATACCAATAACTTCATCAATTACAAATTGGAAAAAATTCTTAACTTCTTTCTGTATCTAGCACCATAATTTCAATTCTTAGGTTTAACAGGATATTGTTGCAAATTTATTAAGAGTTATGGTCAAATAACATCACCCTTAACAAAATTATTGAAGGAGGAAGCATTTTCTTGGCCTAAAGAAACAAACAAAGCTTTGAAAAACTTAAAGAGGTAATGTGCACAACTCCCATCTTGGTCATGCCTGACTTCACAAAAGGCTTCGTTATGGTTTGATATGTCTTAGTCCATGGCATTGGTGTAATTTTGATGCAAGAAGGAAGGTCCCTTGCCTTTAAAAGTAGTGAACTTAAAGGAAAGTGCTTACTCATACCCATCTATGAAAAACACAGTGTTGGCCATACCACATGTACTTAAGAAATGGTGTCTATAACTATATGGAATACACTTCAAAGTAAAAATATATCATGATATTTTGAAGTACTTATAAAAAATATTGTCTTTAGAAGAGCATCCAATGAGTTCTCCAGCTCGAAATTTGAGTAAAACAATAGGGAGATAAATTGAAAGTTGAAAAAACAATGTTTTTATTTTTTAATCTTTTAACCTTTTTACTCCAAAAATGGCGAATCACCCCCCATAGTTGACATCATCAACTTGAGTCCTATTGGTTCTTAAAAAATTGGTTTTGTTTTACATTTTTATTTTGAGGCTCGTTTTTTACCTCAAAATTTCTATACTATTTTTCCCCTTGAAATGGACTATAATTATTCGTTTCTTATCATTTGTAATGCAAGGTTCATAAAAATTTCTAAGCATCTCAAGAAGAACCTCCATGCAACACCAAACAAAACACATGTCCCAAAATCTCTTAGCCAACTTCTATTCGCAATATTGACAACATAATTAAATCGGAAAGTAAGAATATTAAGAGACATTGTAGTTTTTGTGGGCGATATAGTCATTTATAGTATAAATGTTTTAAGAAGATAGAATCCTTAAAAATAACAACAAAGATGCATAACCTCAATATTGATTCTTCTTGTTTTAACCCTTCTTCTCATGGACATGCACTTTTTGCATCTAGTTTTTTCTTAGCTACTATTTCTAATGAGTAGCTTATTGATTCTAGAGCATATTGTCATATGGCTAAGGATACAACCATTTTTTCCTATTAATGAATATAACACCAAACACATATTTATTGGTGACAATATATCTCTTAGTGATGTAGGGTTCAAAACAATTTATATAGATAATGGATATTTTAATGATGCATTATTTGTTCCAAGTCTCTCATGTAATATTCTAGTAGTATATCAAATCACTCATTTAGGTGAAGGAAAAACATTAAAGTTTTCCACCATATTATAGTAAAGAATTTAAATTATTCTAAGCATACTATGGCAACTTAAATTGTTGATGATAATACTGACTTATATGGATTTTACAATTCTAGGTCATCAGTTTTTCCATCCATTTTTATTGCTCATAATAATGCTTTGAGCAAATTTTGGCATGAATGATTTGCTCATCTAAATTGTTTCTCATTGCAACTATTATGTAATTAAAACATGGTCACTTGTTTTCCTATTGTTTCTTACAAATATGGTGTTTGTAATAGTCATATTCTCAACAAATATAAATGGGATATTTTTGACAACATCCCTCTCAGGACACTCAGTCCCCTTGCAATTTTTTTCATAATGATTTCTATGGTCTTCTTCCTTATGCTTCTTTTAGTCAATTCAAATACTTCTTAATGTTCATTGAAGACTTCTCTAGATGCACTTGGATTTATTTCTTCAAACATAAAATTGAAGCCTTTTGACAAGGGGGAATTAGCTACCACCCTCTCAGGATAATGAAGAAGAGATAATTAGCTACCACCCTATCAGGATAATGAGGAAGGTCTGTTGAAAATAGAAACAAGAAATGATAAAAATAGAATACATAAATTCTAGTTTAATTTGTCCTTGAATTAAACTGAGAATTAAAATCGAATTATATTCTCATAGTGACTTGTAATAGTTAAAAAGAGTGAGTTGACTTAGTTAACTTAGGAATTTCAAGTTGGAAGTCTTTTTGAAGTCATGTATATGTTCTTGCTATATAATAGGGGTCTAGGATGAGTTAAGTATGAGTGGTAATTAGTTAACTGAGTTTACTGAGTTAAGTCTAGTTAAATTAGTTCCAAACTGTTTGAGGAACTAATAGTGAGTTAATAGTCAGTTGATGCATTAGTGAACTTAACTAGTGCTACTCCAGTTAACTAAAGATTCCCTCATCAAAAAATTGGCTAAGTATTGGCCAAAGAAAGTCATCAGGCAAAGGATAGGAAATACTTGTGCGGGTTAAGCTCAAGGTTGAGCAAAACATATTGTATTCATCCAAATTCTTTGACTAAGGGTGCATTGGAATAGAGACTTGGAGAGCTTATGAAGAGGCTAAGATTTGGCCTTGAGCTTGCTTATGAGTGGGAGAATGAATTTGTTGAGTGCTGGGATTGTTCTAGAGAGAACAAGCATTGTAATTTCATCTTGATTTTCTAGATTAATACAAAACTTATAGTGGGGTTTTGAGTTGTGGCTTTCCCCAAATATTTATTGTATTACGTGCCTCTGATTCTCTTCCTCTATTAATTATTGTTTGCTCGATGTTTATGGGCTTCCGCTATAAAGAGTAGAAGTAGATTCTTGTCTCTTGCTTTAGAAAAATTGCATTAGCTTGTGAGTCTACATGATTTTCTACATGGTATCAGAGTTGACAATAGTATACTAGAGGAGATTTTGAAGTTTTGAGTTTTGGGCCGTGAGTTTGCAGAGCATAATTGATTTTTTTTTTTAAATTTTCTGAAACAAATAACAGATTTGGATTCTTTGCGAAAAATACCCAAATTCAAAAATAAAATTGGCCAATAGAGTTCGGATGAGGGAGATATCTTTGATTTAAAATCATCTCTTTTCTAGAAAATTCCGTGACGATGGGACAGATGAAACATATTGGTGTGCTAGCCAAGAACCTGTATGCTCTTGAGGTTCGAGATGCTTGCAAATTCTTGAGGAGCAAGGCATAGGTTAGAGACTTCGTGGTTGAGAGAGAGAGTAAATTACCTCTCAACATGCAGCCCCAGAAGAAGCCTCAGAAGTAGTCTTAGACAATTGTGGAGCAGCCACAATTGGAGAAGCAAAGAGGAGACCGAGTAGAGACATCCACTCATGTGGAGACCCCTAGTAGGGGGAATTTCGAGCCAAGTGGGCCGAGGGATCATATATAGCCATACTTCTAGGTGTGAGGTGGGGGCGATGTGAAGTGATAGTCCCAAGAGGGTTGAAATTGGGTAGGGTCCATTAAGTGGTTTTATCTCATGGATCGTATCTTGCTACGAGAGCCCAAAGTACATAGTAGCGGGAGGAATTAGTGGGATTGATGCAGTCATAGATCAGAGTGACAGAGGCTAGAGCAGTCAGATACTAAAGAGCGTAGAGAGGGTTGAAAATAGTGCAGAAAGGCAGAGTCAATAAAAGCACAAAGCTTTCAGTCGACAGAGGCAATAACAGTCAGAGACTTTGATGACAGAGGCATCATTCTGATTCATGTTGGATATTTTTTTGTTCCTGAAGTTGCTGGAGCAACAACACTAGAGAGAAGTGTTGTATGCAGAACATTCCAAGGGTTCAGGATCGAGATCAAGTTGAATTCATTTCTTGTTGAAAGGAAGTGTTGAAAATAGCAACAGGAAATGATAAAAATAGAATCCATAAATTCTAGTTTAATTTGTCCTTGAAGTAAGCTGGGAATTAAAATCGAATTCTATTCTCATAGCAACTTGTAAATGTTAACAAGAGTGAGTTGACTTAGTTAAATTAGTAATTTCGAGTTGGAAGTCTTTTTTAAGTCATGTATATGTTCTCCCTATATACTAGGGTTCCAGGATGAGTTAAGTATGAGTGGTAATTAGTTAACTCATTTTACTGAGTTAAGTCTAGTTAAATTAGTTCCAAACTTTTTGAAGAACTAATAGTGAGTTAACAGTCAGTTGATGCATTAGTGCACTCAACTAGTGCTACTCCAATTAACTAAATATTCCCTCATAAAAAAATTGGCTAAGTATTGGCTAAAGAAAGTCATCAGGCAGAGGATAAGAAATACTTGTGCAGGTTAAGCTCATGGTTGAACAGAACATATTGTATTCATCTGAATTCTTTGACCAAGGGTGCATTGGAATAAAGACTTGGAGAGCTTGTGAAGAGGCTAAGATTTGGCCTTGAGCTTGCTTATGAGTTGGAAAATGAATTTGTTGAGTGTTGGGATTGTTCTAGAGACAACAAGCATTGTAATTTCATCTTGACTTTCTGGGTTAATACAAAACAGATAGTGGGGTTTTGAGCTATGGCTTTCCCCAGATATTTATTGTATTATGTGCCTTTGATTCTCTTCCTCTATTAATTATTGTTTGCTCAATGTTTATGGGCTTCTGCTATTAAGATTTGAAGTAGATTCTTATCTCTTGCTTTAGAAAATTGCATTAGCTTGTGAATCTATAGGATTTTCTACATGGTATCGGAGCTGACACAATATACTAGAGGAGATTTCGAAGTTTTGAGTTTTGGGCCGCGAGTTTGCAGAGTAGATCTGATTTTTTTTGCGAAAAAATTCAGAAACAAATAGCAAATTTGGATTCTTTGCGAAAAATACCCAAATTCAAAAATAAAATCGACCAACGGAGTTCGGATGAGGGAGATATCGTTTATTTAAAATTAGCTCTTTTCTAGAAAATTTTGTGATGGTGGGACATATGAAACAGATTGGTATGCTAGCTAAGAACCTGTATGCTCTTGAGGTTCAAGATGCATGCAAAGTCTTGGGGATCAAGGAAAATGTTAGAGACTTAGTGGTTGAGAGGGAGAGTAAATTACCTCTCAACATGCAGCCCCAGAAGAAGCCTTAAAAGTTGTCTCAGACAATTGTGGAGCAGCCACAATTGGAGAAGCAGAGAGCAGACCAAGTAGAGACATACACTCATGTAGAGACCTTCAGTAGGGGGAAATTGCGAGCCAAGTGGGCTGAGGGATCATATGTAGCCATACTTCTAAGTGTGAGGTGGGGGTGATATGAAGTGATAGTCCCAAGAGGGTTGAAATTGGGTAGGGTCCATTGAGTGGTTTCATCTCATGGATCGTATCTTGCTACAAGAGCCCAAAGTACATAGTAGTGGGAGGAATCAGTGGGATTGATGTAGTCAGAGATCCGAGCGACAAAGGCTAGAGCAGTCAGATACTAAAGAGTGTAGATAGGGTTGAAAATAGTGTAGAAAGGCAGAGTCAATAGAAGCACAGAGTTTTCAGTCGATAGAGGCAATATCAGTAAGAGACTTTGATGACAGAGACATCATCCTAATCCAGGTTGGATGTTTTTTTTGTTTCTGGAGTTGCTGGAGCAACAACACTAGAGAGAAGTGTTGCATGCAGAACATTCCAAAGGTTCAGGATCGGGATTGAGTTGAAGTCCTTTCTTGTTGAGAGGAAGTGTTGAAAATAGCAACAAGAAATGATAAAAATAGAATCCATAAACTCTAGTTTAATTTGTCCTTAAATTAAACTGAGAATTAAAATCGAATTCTATTCTCATAGCGATTTGTAATAGTTAACAAGAGTGAGTTGACTTAGTTAACTTAGGAATTTCGAGTTGGAAGTCTTTTTGAAGTCATGTATATGTTCTCCCTATATAATAGGGGTCCAGGATGAGTTAAGTATGAGTGGTAATTAGTTAACTCAATTTACTGAGTTAAGTCCAGTGAAATTAGTTCCAAACTGTTTGAGGAACTAACAACGAGTTAATAGTCAATTGATGCATTAGTGCACTCAACTAGTGCTACTCCAATTAACTAAAGAATCCCTCATCAAAAATTTGGCTAAGTATTGGCCAAAGAAAGTCATCAGGCGGAGGATAGGAAATACTTGTGCAGGTTAAACTCAAGGTTGAGCAGAACATATTGTATTCATTCGAATTCTTTGACCAAGGGCGCATTGGAATAGAGACTTGGAGAGCTTGTGAAGAGGCTAAGAATTTTCCTTGAGCTTGCTTATGTGTTGGAGAATGAATTTGTTGAGTGCTGGGATTGTTCTAGAGAGAACAAGCATTGTAATTTCATCTTGATTTTCCAGATTAATACAAAATAGATAGTGGGGTTTTGAGCTGTGGCTTTCCCTGGATATTTATTGTATTATGTGCCTTTGATTCTCTTCCTCTATTAATTATTGTTTGCTCGATGTTTATGGGCTTCTGTTATAAAGAGTAGAAGTATATTCTTGTCTCTTGCTTTATAAAATTGCATTAGATTGTGAATCTACAGGACTTTCTACATGGTATCAGATCTGACAACAATATACTAGAGGAGATTTCGAAGTTTTGAGTTTTGGACGCGAGTTTGCAGAGCAGATCTGAATTTTTTGGTGAAAATTTTCAGAAACAAATAGCAAATTTGTATTCTTTGCGAAAAACACCCAAATTCAAAAATAAAATCGGGCAACAGAGTTTGGATGAGGGAGATATCATTGATTTAAAATTAGCTCTTTTCTAGAAAATTTCGTGACGGTGGGACATATGAAACAGATTGGTGTGCTAGCCAAGAACATGTATGCTCTTATGGTTCAAGATGCATGCAAAGTCTTGAGGAACAAGGAAAATGTTAGAGACTTGGTGGTTGAGAGGGAGAGAAAATTACCTCTCAACATGCAGCCCCAGAAGAAGCCTCAAAAGCAATCTTAGACAATTGTGGAGCAACCACAATTGGAGAAGAAGAGAGGAGACCAACTAGAGACATCCACTCATGTAGAGACCTTTAGTAGGGGGAATTTCGAGTGAAGTGGGCTGAGGGATCATATGTAGCCATACTTCTAGGTGTGAGGTGGGGGCGATGTGAAGTGATAGTTCCAAGAGGGTTGAAACTAGGTAGGGTCGATTGAGTGGTTTTATCTCATGGATTGTATCTTGCTACAAGAGCCCAAAGTACATAGTAGTGGGAGGAATCAGTGGAATTGATGTAGTCAGAGATCAGAGTGACAAAGGCTAGAGTAGTCAGATACTGAGGAGTGTAGAGAGGGTTAACAATAGTTCAGAAAGGCAGAGTCAATAGAAGCATAGATTTTTTAGTTGGCATAGGCAATATTAGTCAGAGACTTTGATGACAGAGGCATCATTCTGATTCAGGTTGGATGTTTTTTTGTTTCTAGAGTTGCTGGAGCAACAACACTATAGAGAAGTGTTGCATGTAGAACATTCCAAAGGTTCAGGATTGGGATCGAGTTGAATTCCTTCTTGTTTAGAGGGAGTGTTGAAAATAGCAACAAGAAATGATAAAAATAGAATCCATAAATTCTAGTTTAATTTGTCCTTGAATTAAACTGAGAATTAAAATTGAATTCTATTCTCATAGCAACTTGTAATACTCTCAATCCAAGACTTAGATTGAGATAAAATTTATATCATCAAAAATTTCTTAATGCGTTGAATGAGATGTTGTTGTCCAAAGTTAATTCCACAAGCTATGTAGAAGAAAAAAAATTGTAACCCCATCTTCATAGTGAGACCATGGAGATGGAAGGGATTGTTACATCCTAGATGGTATTTTTGACTTCTATGGATTGAGTGCATATGTGAAAGAACCTTGCATTTTCCACTCCTTATTTCAAACACATTGCTATATTTTTTATTTCCATTTTTCTTCTTCGAAAGTATGCTACCAACTTGTTCTTTCCTCCCTCAAGATTTCCTTTGGCATATTTTATTGCTTCTAAAATAATACCCTTCTTAAGCTCCCTATAAATTGTCTTCCAACTCATTTAGTCCTTCCAATTCTCTGTATTTTGAGCCTTGATCCATTCTTTCACATTGATTTTAATTCTTTCTAAATTCTCATGCATGGTTTGCATTTCGTATTTTGTAGAAGAAATATCATCTGCCACCCATTTGCGAGAATTAATTTGTGAATTTCTCATCCTTGAGAAAAAAGGAGTTGAACTTGAAAGGTGATCTATGACTCTCACTAGCACTTTCCAATTGCAAGAGGATTGAGAAATGATTTAATCTCCCTTCAACTCCAATTTGTGATTTTCATTTTTCAACATAATCAAATATGTTTCATGGAATGAAAAAATGATCTAATATATTAGTTATCATTGTGCTTCTAATGCTATTATTTTTCCAAGTGGGATTGTGATTCTTCTCTCTACATCAACTAGATGTTTGTTACCAAAGAATTTAAAAAGGAAGTCATCTACTGTGTTAGGTCTAGCCTCTTCTCCCCAAACTCGTCTCTTCTAAGGGTTAGGTTTAAATATCTCCCCAATAATTTATCTTGGAAGAGAGGCCGAATTCAAAAAAATCTTTGAATGGTCCTTATTATTGAGATGGGGTCGCTACAAATTAATAAAATTGATGTGTTATTCAAGTCCTTCATATGTAAGGTGCAAAATTATAGTAGAATTAAAGAACATATGGTTCTTCAGAATTCAAGGGTTCTTCCATGCCACAACTATCTTCTTTGATGTCCCCTTCGCATCTATTGCAACAAAACTCCACCCATTAAGCACATCATGAGGGAAAAGTTAACATAATTTATATTTACCATGGTTTCCTACATAAAAAGCACATCCAATCTATACTTATGGATTGATCTCCTTTGAGGAATTTTGTTTCATAGGAGACCCTCAGCCTCCCATATATATGGATAATTAAAGCATCTAATATTGCCATAGGAGGCCTTCCCTTCTCAAAAGGAATCCTCTATTGATGTTTGTTTTCCTCCGCTAACTTAGTCATCAACCTTGTTTTCTTCCCATCTAGATATGGGATTTGCGAGAGCATATTATCATCAATCTATAACCCTTATTTTGTGATCTCACTTGAATTGGTGTTCTTTTTCCTTTTGGAAGAATATGAATGATAACTTTTCCTTGCGGATGGGAGCCCCTATTTATTAGAGGAAGAAAACGAGTATGAAATTTATATTGATGTATATTCCCTTTACTTATGCTCCATGCTTATTTAATATTTTCCTTGGCATGCAGATACTATAATTGGACAGTTCCAATACTTTCAACCTCTTTCATATTCTCAAATTCCTCTTCCAAATTTCCTTATGGGAGCGTAAATGCCCAAGGGAAGTGGGGTCAATAGTTCATATTTTTTATAGCTTATTTTCCCTTGAATTTATCCTTAATAACCATATCCCATTCTTGTAGATTGGACTGAGATTTGTGTGATTGACTTTAGATAAGTTGTTCCCCTAAAGTCGTTTGAGGATTACTACCAGTGTCTTTCTCACTTTCTTTATATTGCAATGCATGACTAAGTTCTTCAAGGTCCCTTAGTCTAGAAGAGGAACTCTCAAACCTGATAAATTAATTTTGATTTTCTTAAATGGTTTTGTTTTATGCTATTGTGGCCTCATCTAGGAAGTCTCCTTCATCCATATCTAGGAAATAAATCATAAGGTGGTCATAGTTTGTATTTTGCACATTTGAGAGACATTTTTCATAGTCTAGTACTTTGTAGTGTTCACATTATTTTAAACCACTACAAATATACTATTTAGGATAAAATTTTCAAAGTCTTGATTGGCACAAGTTTAACCTGCTAAAGTAGCTTTGCATTCTATGGTTATGGTCTTATCATGAATAATGATGTATCTACCTATTGCATTGCCTTTAAACCACTACAAATATACTATTTAGGATAAAATTTTCAAAGTCTTGATTGGCACAAGTTTAACCTGCTAAAGTAGCTTTGCATTCTATGGTTATGGTCTTATCATGAATAATGATGTATCTACCTATTGCATTACCTATGGTCCTAAAAACCTCTTCCATTCATAAGTTCATAGGCTTATACAAAATTTTGATTTAGATAAAGGCTTCATTATCTTTGAGTGTTTTAGGAGATCAATATTAGCACCCATAAGTGAAGACTTGAGTGTGTATCCTCCCAAAACCAAATTTCACTACCAACAAAAAATATGTTAAATGTTGGGGAACAAAAACAAGGACGTAATCAAACCTCTTGCCATAAAAAAGAACTATGGGTACTACCATAACAATGGTTCCCATGTTGTTCTCATCCATTGTTTTAAACTCATCAGACTAATTTTAAGCCTTCAAAGGTGCCTAGTTAAAGCATTCCCTCCATATATCTTGTAACTCTCCAAAACAATCTGTGGTTCCAATTCAAATTTCACTTTTGCTTGCCTTAGTTTAATTATATAAGTTTCCCTCCTTTGATCCTTGAAATCCTTTTCTTTTTTTTCATATAACTTTATCCTTTTGTTACGCTTTGAGAGTTGCTACTCCTCCTACACCCTAAGATGTGATGTTGGGAGTAAACTCTCATTCCCAAAAATTCCCATTGTATTCATCAAATATATAACATCTTCCCTTAAAATTAGGGATATATTGTGATTGTGCAAGTGTTATTGAGAATAGAAAGCGATCTCATCCATTGAAGATAGGTTCCTCTATGAAGGAAAATGGGTTAACACTTAACCCTAGTGCCTTCAGGGAGTCTTGTTTTGTAAATGTCATAATGACTTGTCATTGGATGGACCAATCCCCACTATTCTTCACCATATTCAATCATGCCAACATGGCTATGCAGTTATGATTTATGCCTACTTGATTGAAACCATTTTATGTATGGGAAACCGTCAAACCTAAGATCTTAAGTTTGATTTCATAGCTTAGATTTTGAGAATTGGCCCCATCACTGTCTCTTCTTTGGTTTGATGAATGATGGATAATTGAGGGAGATTGCCTCTATCCATCCTTTGATCTTTCATGATTATGTCAAGAGTGTAGGGATTTTGAGTTGATAAGAAAGGGTGAAACCCTAAATTCTACTTGTACCCAAAAGAACTCATCATTATTAACTTATCACCCATATTTGAAACATTTTCAGTCTCCTTCAAGTGCATCCTTGACGTCATGATCAATTTCCCAAACCTTGGAAGTTGTTATCAAAATCATTTTATATTGAGCCATTAAAGGTTTATGCCCTTTTCCCATTGTCACATAAACTTCTTTGATCATTTATTGATGATCCACCCTCCCTCCAAACATTAATTGCTCCCATTAAAAAAAATGCATTTATACAAAAACAAACTTCTTTGATCATTAATTGATGATCCACCCTCCCTCCCAACATTAATTGCTCCCATTAATAAAATGCATTTATACAAAAACTTCTTACGAAAGTTTGAATACTCTAAAAACTCTTCCTTGACCTAAAAATTAAAAAAAAAAAAAAAAACTCTAAAGTTTTTCTTTAACTTTCATCACCATATTACACTTTCTCACTATCCCCATCAAACCCAAGAATTCAAAACTTAACTTTCTCGCCATCCCATCAAAACCCAAGAATATATATATATATTATATCATATTATTATATATATATATTCTATTATTATAATTACTATTATAATACATCCTCATTACATTACACTAATATCAAGGATAAACTAAATATACAATTTTTGAAAAAGATATATATATTTAAATTTAAAAATATTAATATATTTCTAATAAATAAATTTTTAGATATATTTATTTTATTAAATATATTTAATTAAAAAAATTAAATACATAGAGCTATTAATTTAAATTAAATCTAAAATAAATAATTTTAAAAATATATTAATAATTTTAAATTAAATATGTGAATTTTAAAAAATAATATTGGTATATTAATATTATTAAAAATATACTTTCACCATATTATGTTAATTTTGGATAATATTACAAGTAACTTTCCAAACAATTTCAAGCATAAGCATGAATGAACATAAATATCGAGTGTAAACCTGGCAAGACAAGAGGAATCGTAGATCAATTATCTTGACTGCACGCTCATGGACTCGCTGCGGAGTTGGAAGTTGGGTTGTAGAGTTGACAGCAGGCCATGGAATCTGGATAACCGTGTAGGCGAACAGTCAATAAGGACGTACAAACATGCAGTGAGTTGGGTAGAGAAGGCAGCCATTTTGAGAACTGATTGCTTAACTGTGAACCATCTGTCAATTGTCTGGTTCACTTTGTAATTACACACAACACCAGAAAAACTGCAAAGCTCTGAGGAGAAATCGCATGAATTGAATGAGGTAGATTTCTTTTTCTGATCGATAGCAGAGCTAGAAAATCATGTGGGCCTACCATTGCCTTCAACGACCGTATCACCATTTCCAGAACGAGCATTGCTGACTGTGCTTTCTGTCACTTTATTCACCCGGATCGTCTCCAATTCCATAAACATATACACAGTCTGATATTAAAATTTTGATTTTCAATCGGCCGAACACAGTGGAAAAACGAAGTTGTCACTGTAATTTGGAGGACCTCAGACCATCAGAGTTCCTGATTTTCTCAACCTGGGGAAGCTCAGATTGGCGGGGAATGGAATCTGTGCAGTGCCACAGAAAGTTGAAACCCAATGTACCATTTGAACAGTCTTCCACAATCCAGAAGAAAAGATCGGAGCTTTCCCAATGTACCATTTGAACAGTCTTCTGCAATACAGAAGCTGTCCTCCTCCTCCATTCCCATTCGCGTGATAATCATAAATGAGACAGAGTCCTGTACCGTGACTGACAACTTACAAGCTTCGAGGCACGGAATCCACGTCAGCTTGTTAAGGGTGGCGTTGTCTGCTTTGGTCACAATTTTAGTCCGATCACAATTTTTTTGGGTCTGAATTTGGTTATGAATTTTTTTTGGTGGGAGTGTTGAATAATTTTATGGAATGGATTGCGTACTATAAAAAATATATATTTATTTTTTTATTTGTAACTTGAATTTTTAAAAATTTCAACTAAAAGTTTTATTATTTTTTAACATATCAGCAATATAAAAGAGAACATTTTATTTTATTTAGTGGTAGTTTAAAAATTATGTTTTTTTGCTTTGAAAGTTATGGAAATTCTGATTATATTTTGAAAAAATCAAAAAATAAATTTAGAAATTTTTAATAGTGTTGAATCTATTTCTACGTTAAAAAACATGATTCATTTACAAAATTTTTTGAATTCCGACGATATTTAACATTCACTCCATTTTATTTATTAATATTAAGAGAAACTTACATCCAAGTATAGAATTTTATTCATATGATGGTGAATTGGCTGACTAATCTTTGTTTATCTAAAAGCAGGAATTGGCATCGGAATCCTTGTCTAATAAAAATTTGACCGAGTGCTTCTTGGTTCTTTAAAAGCAGGAGTTGTCGTTGGAATTCTTGAGGAATAAAAAGCAGCTTATGTTGTTATCATTATAGGAGGTGGTGGTTATCATTACATGAGGTTGTTTAGTCTTTTTATGTATTTTTGTGTAATTTGTAGTAGTGATGGCATCATTCGGTCTCCACTTCTGGTTTATCTTTATATTTTGTTATTTTTTTTAATGGATTTATATACGTTTCTATGGACTCATATAGGGGAGTCACATTGACCTGCGACAAAACTAGATGTAGGAATATTAATTGCAGGTAGGCTGTTTAATTTTGATATGTTTTGTATTTTTTGAAATTGTGTGATATGATTTTTTATAAGTAATATTAATATTTATTGTTACTTAAATTTTTATATTTTGTTATTCTTTATGGATTTATATAAGTTTTTGATAGACTCACACACATGGAGTTACATTAACTCCCGAATAAATTGGATGTAGGATTATTAAGTTATAGATAAATAGATTTGATTTAAGTGTTTTTAGTTTTATTTTTTTTTGGAATTTAATGATATAATTTTTTTATGGGTTAAAATATGTTTTTGAATGTATAAATAAATTTAGTCAATTTTTAAAAATTATTTAAATGTTATAATTTAATATTGTTCAATTAATAAAAAAAAAAAAAATTATTTTAATTTTGAAAACAAAAATTTAAAATTTTTGGATTATGTTTTTGGTGATATGAACTATGCAATTATCTTCTGGGCGTCAACATTCAACAAAGAAAGTTTGAGTGAATAACCATTTATTTTAGAGTTTGGATCTTAGTGATTTACTGTGAAGCTATGTTGCATGAAATTTCTAGGAACCAGATGTTTCAGGACGTACCCATACCTAAAACTGAGCGGAAACTTGACCATAATGTAATCATCTATGAGAGTTAATATAGACTTGATTTTCCTTCTAAATTGTCATCTATGGTTCTTATTCCCTTTTTTCTTGCAAGATTATGTGTTATTCACTTATTTAAAAATTTCTTTATATATATATATATATATATATATAGATATATATATATATATATATATATATATATATATATATATATATATATATATATATATATATTATATATATATATATATATATATATATATAATGTTTCAACTGACACTTCAACTAACGTTTCCTTTTTTGGGAGGTAACGTTTCTAAACGTACCCATTTCGCAAACTTCGAAAAATTTCGACGCTTCGTGCAACTTAGGTGTTAAGTAATAACATTCTATCCTCCATTATAATATTTTGGCGTAGATGTGTTCTGCTCAGTATTTTCCATTCTCTCCTACTAGGCTTTTTGGAGTGGTAGCTTCTTTTCCCTGTCCACTATGTCCCTATAGGTCACACCACATCAGCCATGGAGTTGAGCTCTCTTAGACAATTCACTTAATCAAGGAGTGTTGTCCTTGACCCTAAATCAAGAATATTCTTCCCCTTCGCCTATATTGCATCTATTGCACAGGGATATATATCTTTAGAGGATGTGATTTCTTCTTCAAGCTCACATGATTTTGGCTAGTGCTCTATTACGTGTGTAAATGGACGCCTTCATTTGCATTATTGTTGTGGCTAAGCTCGTCAAATGCCACACTGATGTTTACAAGAAGCATGGAATTATTTGTCGATCTCTGGCTTGTGACCTTGATTAACACGTCTACATTGTTAAAATTTAGATATGAATTACATGATGTTGCTACAATGCCACACACATGCACATTCACGAATATATTTGAAAAAATGATGCTCGACATCCCATAACATTGATCTCTTTGTTATATTCATAAAATGATAGGTTATAATGGCACATATGTCCATTAACTATCTAACTATCCAAATTGAAGGTTGTAATGGAATAGTTAATTAAATGGTGGTGTAATTACATTATTTTAACAACCCTCTCTTAATTACACCCATTGAATACTTCAACATCTATCACTCCTAAAATTTTCCTATTAAATTCAAAAATATCTAATGCCAATGGCTTTGTGAATATGTTAGCCAATTGGTCTTATGATTTACATGAGTTTAAGCAAATTTCACCCTTATTTACAATCTCTCTAATAAAATGATATCTAGTATTTGTATGCTTTCTTTTCTGGTGAAAAACATGGTTTTTGGACAGTGGTATCACCAAGTTGTTGTTTTAATAGATTGGGGTCAGTTCTTCTCATCTTTGTTGAAGATCATAAGAACTTTATGTATCTATACTGCTTGACAAGCTATTACTGTTGTTGCTACATGCTCTGCCGTTGAGAGTGTCACAATGGGTTTCTTATTGGATGTCCACGATATTACCCTTGAACCATAATGGAAAACATATCCTAAAGTACTTTTCCTATCAAATAAACTACCTACAAATTCATTGTCCCTATAGTTGATCTAAATATAATTCCTTGTCCTTGAATATATAATTTTATATCATCTTGTTCCTGCAATGTATCTCATAATTCTTTTTCCAAGTTTCCAATGCATGTCTTTAAGAGCATCCATAAATTTTAAAATCAAGCTAACTGCATACATAATATCAGGTTTTGTAGTTGTGAGATACATGAGACATCCAACACGACCCTTGATTGTTTTCAGATCTATATTTGCACCTTTGTCTTCTTTGATGAGTTTAGTTCCTATTGCTACTAGTGTGGGTGTTTTTTTTTACAATATTTCACTCTAAACATTTTTAAGAAATAAGGTGCATATTTGTTTGACATATAAAAATGCAATCCTCTAACTGATTTACCTCTATGGCACGGAAAGAATTCAGTCAATCCTAAATTTGTTATCTCAAACTCCTTTTTTATAGCATATTTAAAGTCCCTTATTGACAAATCTATTGTATAACTTATATCATCGACATACAAACACACAATTAAGATTTGACCAAGTTAATTTACCTTTGTTAAAGTGTAGGGTCACTACTGCTTCTCCTAAAACCTTCTTTGATCATGTATGAATCTATCCTCATGTACCAAGGTCTTGGAGCTTATTTGAGCTTGTAAAGAGCTTTCTTCAACATGTACACTTTGTCTTCATGTCCTTTGATCTCATAACCTTGTGGTTGTTTCATATAAACGTCTTGTAGAATTCCATTTAGAAATGTAGATTTCACATCCATTTGATATACCTTCCATTTATTTTGGGCAACCAATGCTAAACTATTTGTACTATGTCTAATCTGGAAACATGTGCAAATGTTTCATCAAAATCAATCATGGGTTTTTGTGAAAACCCCTTTTCCACTAATCTTTCCTTATATTTATCCACTTCACCCTTTTCATTCAAATTGGTTTTATAAACCCATGTTACTCCAATACATTCCTTATCTTTGGGTAAGTCAATTATATCCCATGCTTAATTTCTTTCAATAGAATCTATTTCCTCATCCTTCAACTTAATCTATTGTTCATGTTTGATTGCTTCCTCAAAAAATGCGGGTTGACAGGTGAACAATGCATAATTGAATGTGAGTCTAACTCTTCATAGATATCTTACATATTTTTCATCCTTCTAGGAGTTGACTCATGATTACTATTATATTGAGGACTTGGTATAGAAAAACCCGATGGTTCTTCCTGAATTGAATTTTGTAGAGTTTTTAATGGAGTAATCCTATTTGGTGATTTTTGTTAAAATATGTAGCAAGAAAGGCTTAATTTAACTTTAGCCTTAGTCAAATTGAGTAAATCAAATTTCCACATCAGCGGGACAATTTTAACTAGTGTGACATGGCTCTTGTCACTCAGTTAGCTCAGTAAATTTAAGTTAGGGGCTTGGACTTCATTCATGCATGTGTTGATTGCTAAATTTTAGCAAGCTAATTTAGTTATTTTCAGTTGTATTCAGTTAACTGACCTCTAACTATTGATAGATTCAGTTGAAGGTCAGTTGTGCAGTGGGACAACAATTAACTAAGATATTTGTTAGTTAAATGATCAATCAACCCAAAATAACTCATGCATGCATGGAATTCGAATTGCTCAGTTGAGATGGAGGAGTTAAGGCTAGTGTAACATGAGTTGTATACTAGTTGAGTGTATAGTTGTTGCATGAGTTAGGAGATCAATTCCATGGGAATTGCACAAGTAAATAAGGACTTCCCTATTGTTTAGGAGCTCGAATTTGCTCAGGATTGTGCAAGGAAATAAGAGGTTGGATGAGCCATAATTTGGCTAAGTGTTGTCTAGAGGCTCTCATTCAGCAGAGAGAACACTTATTCTTTTGTAGGTTGTGCTCAGAGCTAGAGAAAGCAATTTTAATAGTCTTTGTATTCAACTGATTAATGCAGAGAGGCTTGAGGGTTTTTTCACAGTTGGGTTCCCCTAGAAATCACTGCGTATTTGTGGTTTTGTTTATTGCATGTATCTGCATGTTGTTCTAAATTGTGATTTCCATTCTATAGATCAGTGGAGTAGAATTGTGTCTCTTGTTTTTTAGTTTGAAATCTTGATTAGTTGCAATTTATATCAAATTTCTAGATGGTATCAGAGCCCTGAAATCACATTAGAACGAGTATTTCGAATTTGTCACTTGGGAATTTTGAAATAGCAGCTTTAGTGCAACATTTTTTCTTCAGGATTGGGAGAATGGCTTTCAACGGACTGAGATTGGAGTATGCCCTGGAGGGTAGCTTGAATTTCATAGCATGGAAGGATTGAATGAAAGAATTTATTGATGATAATGTTGTGTTAGAAAATGTTAAAAGTGATTTTGCAAAACCTCCATAGACGGGTGCACAACAGTTAACCCAATGGAAGAAGGATGTTGCAAAGGTCAGGATAATTTTTTTGGAAGGTGTGAGAGACCATGTGGTCTCAAATGTCCATGAAAAAGAGACACCGTTTTCTATGTGGAAGATACTAATTGAGCTATTCGAAAATAACAGTGACCATAGAAAATTGACTTTGAAAGAAAAACTTCGAAACATTAGAATGTAGAAGCCTAATACTATTCCATAGTATCTCTCCAAGTTTACTCAAGTTCAAGATGAGCTTGGAGGGGTTGGGGTGAATATAGCAGAAGATGACATGGCGAGCCTAACTCTTCTCAGCCTTCCAAAATCTTGGCACAATTATCAGGCTTTGTGAATAGAAGGGAAAAATTACCGAATTAGGAAAGGTTGTGGTCTGATTTTGTTCAAGAAGAGTTCAGGAGAAATACCAGAGATGGAACATCATCTAGAGCAGAGGATGAAGATAATTTTTCCTTGGTTTGGAAGAGGAAAAAGTGAAAGTGAAATAAGACCCAAAGAAAACCCGATTTTAGCCAAAATAATGGCAAGAAGAAAGACTTGAGCAAGATAAAATGTTTTTGTTGCCACGAATATGAGAATTATGCAACAAAATGTTGGAATAAGAAGTCTAACAAGAAACCTTTGTGAGGAGAAGGAGGCAAGGCATTAGCTTCACAATTTGAATTAGACTTCACCATGATAGCATGCATGGCCAACACTGTTATGGGGAGTGTGTGGTACCTTGATTTCGGTGCCTTTTTCCATATGGAAGGGTGTAAGGATCTTTTTAGTAGCATGGAGGAGAAGGATCTCTAGATGCATATCGAAATTGGGGATGAATGGAGGTACAATGCTACAATAATTGGCATTGTCACATTTGAAAGGGAGAAAGCCTCTTCTCTTCACCTCAAATATGTTATGTATGTACTTGGGTTGAAGAAGAAATTGATCTTTGTAGCACTATTGGAGGATAGAGGCTATGACCTTATTTTCAATAAAGGGAAATCCTTTATGAGACACATATCTACTAGGAAAGTGAAGCATAATGGAGTTAGAGTGAAGAATCTATAGAAACTTGAGGTGGGAGATTTCATTGCATTGAGAAGCAAGGCTGAAAAAGTACAAACTCGAGATGTTGGAGAAATTTGGAACATGAGATTGGGTCATCTACACCAAGGTTCCTTAAAATCATGCAGAAAATTACCACCAGTATCCCTAAGGCTCCCTTGACCAGCAGGATGTTTGCAATGGTTGCACATTGGAGAAATATTTCAAGTCCACATTCCATGGTTTAGATAGCAGAGCAAATAAAATCTTGGAGCGAGTCCAATCTAATGTTTGTGGACCCTTTTCTACAACCTCCAAAACAAAACATAAGTACTATGTTATTTTTATTAATGATTTCTCTAGAAAATGTTGGATCTTCTTCATGCGGAAGAAGGATGAGTTTTTCTCAAAATTTGTTGAATTCAAAGAATTGGTTGAGAAGGAGAAATGGAAGAAGGTGGAAGCTCTCAAGAGCGAAAATGGAGGTGAATTTATTTCAAATGTATTGAAGGATTTATGTGCTAGAGAAGGTATTCGAAGAGAATTAATAGCACCCCATTGCCCACAACAAAATGGGGTAGATGAGAGGAAGAGAAAGATTATAATGGGAGAAAAAAGAGCCATGTTGCATGATCAAGAGTTTCCGTTACATCTATGGGAAGATGCATCCAACATTGTAGTCTACTTGCAGATGCAGAGTCCTCATAGAATAATTGGTATGATCACACCAGAGGAAGCTTTCTTTGGAAGAAATGTTGATGTGTCTCATTTTAGAAATTTTGGAGCTTCAATTTATTGTCATGTCTCCAAGGATTTGAGGAAGAAACTTGAGCCTACAACATAGTTGAGAGTTTTTGTAGGATACACCAAAACTCCACACAATTTCCAATTGTATTTTCCTTCACTGAGGATGAAAATGGTGAGGAGAGATGCCAAGTTCGATGAGGACAAGGATATGCGATTTTATCTGGATTGAGAGCTGAGTATCCCGCCAGAGCATGGTCTTCTAGCTCCAAAAGAGTAGCCTCAATATGAGCCTCAAAATTTTGTGGAGTAGCCCCATGCAACATATTAGATAGTAGGTAGAGTGGAGGCAACCACTTAACCAGAATATTCCAGACAGGGGATAAAGAGAACCAAATAAGTTGATAGATTATTTCAAGATGCTAGGGAGAATGTGGGAACCCCTACACAAAAACGCAGGTAGAGAAGGTCACCTGATAGGTACACTGGTTACATGACTCTCACGAAAAAGCTCATTGAGTTAGAGGCTTCTTCATTTGAGGAAGTGGTTTCTCAACCTGTTTGGGTTGATTCCATTGTGGAAGAATATGAATCCATCATGAAGAACAATGTATGGGAGGTGGTGTTGAGACCAAAGGGAAAATCAATGGTTGGTTCTAGATAGATCTACAAAGTGAAGCATGCAGCTGATGGGAGCATCGAGAAGTATAAGGCCATATTTGTGGCAAAAGGATTCTCTTAGGTAGAGGGAGTGGACTATAAGGAAAAATTTTCACCAGTTGCAAGCTATTCCTCAATCAGATCCTTTCTAGAATTGGCTACGTAGATGGGGTGGAAAATCCACTAGATGCATGTGAAGACCACCTTTCTAAATGGTGTTGTTGAGGAGGAAAATTTACATAAAGAAGGCAAAAGGATTTGAGGCTTATGATCAGGAGTCACATGTGTGCAGACTTAGGAGAGCATTGTATGGTTTCAAACAGTCACCTCGAGCATGATAGACTTGGATCGACAGTTATCTCAGTGGATTGAGCTTCACTAAAATTGAAGTAGATGTGAAACTCTATCATATCGTGGTAGATGGTAATTTGCTTATTCTTGTTTTGTATGTTGATGATTTAATATTGACAAGTGATGAGAAACTGATCCACTCTTATAAAGATGATATTGCAAGGGAATTTGAGATGAAAGACATGGGCTTAATGTATTACTTCCTCGCACTGGAAGTATGGCAAGGTGATGGTGAATTGTTTATGTCTCAAAGGAACTATGCCTCTAAAGTACTTCAGATATTTCACATGGAGAGTTATAAGATTATGACACACCTCTAGCTACAAACTGGGGGTTGATGCTACCATTTGTAGGTAGCTTGTGGGGTATTTGATGTATCTTGTTAACACAAGACCCGACATGTGCTATGTAGTAAACCAACTAAGTCAAGATATGGTGATGGATACCAAGCTATATTATAAGGTAGCTAAGCATGTGTTATAGTACCTCAAAGGCACTACTGAGTATGGATTATGATACAAGAGGACAGAGGGAGTGAAGCTTCAAGGCTTTAGTGATGTTGATTGGGTAGGGAGTCAATCAGGTAGGAAAAGTAATTTAGGTGCTATCTTCAGTGTTGGGTTCGCAACTATTTCCTGGTACAATAGGAAGCAGACGTATGTGGCACTCAACTCAGTAGAGGCTGAATACATGGCTCCAAGTCAAGCAACATGTGGGGCCATATGAATGGGGAAAATACTTGTGAGTCTTTTCAGTTAGGATATGGATTCGATAATGATATATTGTGATAATCAAAGTTGCATTAAGCTCTCTGAGAACCTAACATTTCATAACAGGTCCAAGCACATTGATATTTGATATCATCATTTGTAGGACTATGTGCAAAGGAGAATTATGTTGCTACAATACAATCCAACTGAGGAGTAGGATGATGACATCTTGAAAAAGGCATTATCAAGAGGTAAATTTGAATTCTACATGTGCATGATAGGGGTGGTGAAAAGTTCCTTTCTTGCTAAGAGGGAGTGTCAAGAAATGTAACAAGAAAGGCTCAATTTGACTTTAGCGTTTGTCAAATTGAGTAAATCAAATTTCCACGTTAGCAAGACAACATGGAGGAAGTTAACTAGTGTGGCATGTCTCCTGTCACTCAGTTAGCTCAGTAAATTTGAGTTAGGGGCTTGGAGTTTAGTCATGCATGTGTTCATTGCTAAATTTTAGAAATATAGTTCAATTATTTTAAGTTGTATTTAGTTAACTGAACTCTAACTATTGATAGAGTCAGTTGAAGGTTAGTTGTGCAATGGGAAAACAGTCTAACTCAAAGATCTATTAGGTAGTTAATCAATGAGACCAAAATAGTTCATGCATGCATGGATTTTGAGTTTCTCAACTGAGGTGGAGGAGTTAAGGCCAATGTAACATGAGTTGTATACTAGTTGAGTGTACAGTTGTTACATGAGTCAGGAAATCAATTCCTTGGGAATTGTGGAAGGAAATAGGGGCTTCCATATTGATTATGAGTTTGAATTTTCTTAGGATTGCACAATGAAATAGGATGTTGGATGAGCCAAAATTTGGCTAAGTGTTGGCTCGAGGCTCTCATTTAACAGAGAGAACAATTATTCTTTTACAGGTTCTTCTTAGAGCAAGAGAAAACAATTGTAATAGTTTCTCTATTCAATTGTTTAATGAAAATAGGCTTGAAGGATTTCTCCCAGTTGGGTTCCCCTAGAAATAAATGTATTTGTGGTTTTTCTTATCTCATGTCTACGCGTGTTATTATAAATTGTGATTTCCATTCCGCAGATCAATAGAGTAGAATTGCGTCTCTTGTTTTTCAGTTTGAAATCTTGAGCAGTTGCAATTTATATCAAATTTCTACAATTTTCCTTGATCTTCAAACTTTTATTATTCTATTTCTTCTTCAGTATGTGGAATTGTTGTCCCAATGATTATGGTCTAGCTAGGATTTTCAATACTTTTGTCCCATGTTGATCTAGATTTAAACATGAATGCAACAAATTATAGAGATAACCATAAACACAGAGATGCAATGGAAATAATACTTCGTTTCATTAATGTAAAATACTGAAATATGCTTACAAATAGAAATGGAAATAAACCAGCTAGGGTGATGGTAACTTATCTCTGAGAAGAGATGTGGCGGATACATGCCTTTGAACTCCTTATAATGAGGCTCAAGGGCCTTTTTATTATTGAACAATAAGAGCAAGCCCTAAAAAACAAAAGCTCTAACCCGAGTAGATGTAACACCAAGAGTTTATGGGTGAGTTGGGCAACAAACTTCTCGGGGTCGCGACTTGGTCATATTATCTTCGTTTAATGTGCATGATAACTCGTTGGAAAGATCTCTCGGAGGAATATGACATAAAATATGATTTTAGATAGAAAATTGTTGGCGGTAGATTTCCAAAAAAACTTCATTTAGGGCCTCAAAATGGCTCCGGAAGTTTAGGACTTGAAAAACTGCTAAAAATAGTAAACTGTGCTACAATTAAGGAAACTAAAAAACTAAAAGATGCAATGGTGGGGGTCCAAGTGGAATTGGCGGGTGGCCACCAAATCCACCTGGATCATTTGCATTGGTATTTAGGGTTTTTTGTGTGCATCAACATTAGAACAATTGCATTAAAAGGGAATAGTACTTTGCACAGTTTTTGCTACATATTGTTTATTACGTACTCTTTGTCCCTTCCTTTTCTTAGATAGATTTTCATTGAACGATAAAGATTTAATTTCCTCATGCTAGCTGATTTTTAGGATATTCAAGTGAGATTCGTGGTGAGCCCCAAAACTGAAACTTAGTTGAAGATAAACATTAAAATTTATTGAATCAACCTAAGGAGCATTTGTAACATTTACGCAAACAATTAGAGGTTTAGGATAGAGACATGTTTTGTCATCGTTAAACATAGGAGTTGCCGATGTTTTCCAATGTTGTATCTCGTGGGTGAAATCATGTTCCACGTACGTGTGTGTATAGGTTCATTCTCCATGTGCCTTCATGTATATTGGACAACGCTCCACACATGTAAAGTATATGGGAACACTCCCATCGAATAGTTAAACATTATACAAAACTACTACGAACTTCACTTCAACATACCATCTAGTATATTTTGGAAGTCTACCATAGGCTACTATCCTCACCATAGGTAACTGAGTCGGCCGCCTTGTATACCGTGATACACTGAACACAACATTTAGGGAGATTTCCTGCACATACATTAAGTCCTTGGTTCTCCAAGGTGTATATTGCAGTTCACGATTGCTTGGTAAACTTTTATACCTAGTTACCCATTTTTTATTTATTTGTGTTGTTAATTTCTAAAATTAATTAACCGGGGAACAACATCCTCCCTGTGGAATACCTCCTTAGTAGATCTTAGGTTGAGACTAATGGAAATAGTTTTGGAGTCTACCAGTCAAGGAAACCCCTTTGATGGGAATCTTGGTCCTTTACATTCTTTTGAAAATATTGGTGCTCCTTATATGGCAACGCTGTCCCTTCCCATATTTATCATTGGTTTTCCAGTGTTGTTGCCTTCGACCACTATGGTTTCAAATGTCCAAAATGCTTCTCAACCAAGTTCTCCTCCACCTGAACAATATCAACCTCAAGTTGATCCTACAGTTGACCCTTTGTCTTCTTCACATGTTGTTTCTTCATCCCTTTCTTCCTCCTCGCTTGGTGAAAGTCTTGATTCTAGTAACCAGGAAGCTAGGAAGAAGAAGAAGAAAAATAAGTTGGGGGGAACCAAGAAACCATTGCTACGAGTGAAAGTAGTATGGAGGAACCTTGTAATCAACCCCACAAAGTCAAATTCCCTTGCAAGTTATGTAAGGGTGACCACCTTATTAGATATTTTCCTATTATTCCCAAGATATTAGAAGTGTGGTCCATAGGCTCACATCAGCCTTTGTCATTAGTTTCTAGAGATCATGCTGGTGATAAACCCTCAACTAATGATAGTAAGATCCATGGGAAAAAGGGTAAATTTAAATTTATCTATAAGTCATGTGAAGGGAATCATCCTATTCACCTTTTTCCTTATATGGATGAAGCCTCAAAAGTGTTGGAAAACCTTACAACATCTTAGCCTTGTCTTCTGATTGGTTATCAAAACCTTTTCCCTGATTCTCCACTACTTTTTCAAGTCATTAATCAGACTTTGTCTTCAATCAATCCTGCTCTTTCTGAACATGGATCCCATGAGTTTGTTCCTAACCAACCATTGGTTGAGAAATTGGTTGACCCAATTCCACCTTCAATTGATCATGCTTTTCCCGTAGAGAGTGAGGATCATACCCCTCAGGTTCTTCTTGTTTCTTTTGATTCTACCAAACAAGGGGGAATTTCTCTCATTGCTACGGAACCCCTTCCAAGAAAACATGCCATTTTCTTTGATTGGAGTCGATTGACAAAACCTCTTCTCCATTCTTACATGCCTTTTAAGATCATGTTAAATGCTTATGATAAGAATATCCACCACACTGTTATAGATGAGGGATCTCCTATCAGTATTCTATGCTCCACTACTGGGCAAGGTTTGGATTCCTCATAGCTTGTGTCTGATGCTCTGAATCTATTAGATTTTAATAGAAGAACTAGTCAACCCTTAGGGATCCTTCCTCATTTTCTGGTTATCTTGGGAGGAAAAAATGCATTTATTTATGTTGTGGTTGTCATGGGCCCTTTGGACTTATATTTTCATCTAGGGAGAGACTATGTTTATACTATGAATTTGTTTTTTTCCACACTATTTTGAGTGATGTGTTTCTCACATGATGGAAGAATTGAGACCATTGACCATATTTCATACGTTAGTCCTAATTCGACTCCCAATCAACCAAATTTCCTATATGGTCCTTATATGTATTACATATCCATTTCGGCACATCAAATCCCAACATCTAGATCAGTGTTTTAGGGCTCATCAAACCCTAATTTCAGTTGCTTCATGCCCTAAACAAGTCACCCCTTTGAATGCCTCCTTCCTAGACAATTTCATGACTTGAAGACATCTAGAAATAGCCTCTAGAGGGACCAGCGCAGGTAAGCCCTTATAAAGGTGCGCTGCATAGTTAAGTCCACTGCAGGGTGCTTTGCAGAGCACTTAAGCTTCCTTTCACCTGCACTGGACGAGAATGAGTGAAATTCACATAGGGTTTGGGGAATATTCTTATATTTTGGAGTCATCTAGAAGTTTCCTTGTCTTATCAACTCCTATGAGCTCAAAAATGGATGAGGAATGAGTTAAGTAGCATCCTATCCTCTCATCCATTCCTCCATGCAACTAATTCTAAGTATGGAAGGCCATTAATTGTCACCACTCATCTAAGTGATCGGGGGCTGGATTATATTGAATTGTAAGGAGATAATGTTGCTATGACTTGACTTTGGAGCAAATGATGTGATGCCACAAGCTCGTCTTGCTTTTGATGTGATGTGGATGGGATCCAAGCTGAAGGAATGACTTTGAATAGACACTGATGGTTGTAATTCCTTCTTCTATCTAATAAAGTGTTTGAACCATTTTCCATATGTTGTGTTCTTTCATAATGCTTATATGTATGAATTGCTTCCGATTCCTTTCATTTATATTCAATGGACTGTATGCTTTGATCGGTTTTTATATTCTGTTGTGTTTACAGGGTATTTCTCAAGTGGATTAACTACGAGAAGGAGCGATGGAATTGATACAAGGGAGACAAGAGGAAAACAGAACTACAAGTAGGCCTTCTATCCCCTCTTCTTATCTATTGTTTATAGGAAAAGTTTAAAACACTTTAAACTATTGTTCTAGGCACAACTACTTGTCTAGTGAATTAGTGTTTATCCGTAGATGCTAAATTCTCCAAAACAAATTGGTGACTCCGTTGGGGAAGAATCCTCTTTCCTAGTAGCTTATCCACCTCCTAAGACATCCTTGTAGACTTTGTTTGTGTTCATTGATTGTAATTCAATCGTTTACATTGAAAAATTGGTCATAATTGTGTCAAATTGCCTCTTGAAATGGATTATTGTCACCAGTGCAGGCTTGTGAGGGACACAATGCACTGTAGAGCATCCCTGACTTAGGGACAGTGCTTTGAAGTGCACTGTCTCCCACTCTAGGCTACGCTAATCCTCCCAGGATCAGTTTCCCACATTTCGAAAGAGTTTTTTGCCAAATTTTCTCTGTTTAACTATTTGTTGATTGATCAATGAATGTTATGTCTCAGAAAATGAGTTTTTTGTCTCCTTGTCTAGCGCTACTTTGATTTGATTGATTAATGTTTCTTAAATTTTTTCTTTGTCATTATCAGTCTATAGTCAAAGTTAGAATATAGTTGATTAATCTTTGTTTGAAATAAAGTGTCGTAAAATCTTGTTTTCCTTCGAAACATAACTGTCGTAAAAGTCTTTGTTCTTGTTAAAAATTGATTGGTTGTATGTGCACATTTCCTTTTATTCATATTCACATTAAGGAAATCAAGAAGAAATACTTGCATTGCTCATATTGTAGCTTGTGAATTCTTGAAAGGAATAGCTAGGGAAATTGCATTAGATGTGCTTTTTGCTCTTTGTCAAAAATCTGATTACTCTATCCCTACTAGCTAAGGATTTTCATCGTTAAATTGAATGGAAAGAATGCTTATCATGTTAGTTGCATTTTAGGAATTGCAAACATACATCACTTGGTGAACCTTGAAAGGAAAATTCTAAAGAAGGTCACTTAAATTTTATCTAAATTTATCTAATGGAGCATTGTCACCTAACGAAAAACATTAGGGGTCTAGGCTAGAGACATGTTCTAGCATCGTAAAACAAAGAAACTGTTGCTAACTTGTTTGAAATACATCCCAACTGTGATACCTCATTCTACGCATGTGAGTATATTGTAGCTCATCCACGTACCTTCAGGTATATAGGGTGGTGTTACAGTACGTAAAGCATATGGGAATGCTCTCACAATGTGGTTTTGCATTAGACAACGCTTATATGGATTGGGCCTCCATGTACTTTCGGGTTTATATGGGAGGACAACACTAGGTTGCTATCCATCCTTAGGTAACCGAGTCGGTTGCCTTGTACACTTTGATAGACCGAACACAACAGTCAGGGAGATTGCCTACTCGTACTTCTCAGTTCGCCGGGAGGTATTCTGCAGTTCACAGTTGCTTGGTAAACCTTTTGCCTAGATTATTCCCTTTTTTTTGTTATGTTACTTTGATTAAAATAAAATTAATTGACCATGAATAAAATTCTCCAGACTCGTTCCTTAGTTGATTTTAGGTTGAAACATATGGCGACAAATTTGGAGTCCACTGATCAAGGAATTCCTTTTGATGGGAATCCTAGTCCTTTTCCCCCTTTTGGAAATATTGGTGCTCCATATATGGCTACATTGTCCCTTCCGAGATTTACCATTAGCTTGCCAGTATGGTTGCATTCAACCTCCTTGGTTCAAAATTTCGTGATTTCTCTGCAATCGAGTACACCTCCAACTGGACAAAATCAACCTCCAGTTGATCCTAAAGTTGACCCTTTTCCTTCTTCCTCCCCTTCTTCCTCTTCGCCTGGTGAAAGTATTGGTACTAGTAACCAAGTGGCTAAGAAGAAAAAGAAAGGAAAGAAGACGAAGAAGAAGCAAATTCAGCAAAGGGAAAACCAAGCAACCATTGCTTTGAATGTAACATCTAATGAAAAATCGTCCATCAAGCCTCACAAAGTTCAATATCCATGCTAACTTTGTGCAGGAGACCATCTTTTTTGAAATTGTCCTAATATTCCTTAGATCTTAGAAGAATGATCTTGCCATTCACATCATCCTACATCATTAACTTCTCGAGATCATGCTGGTGACATGCCATCAACTAGTGGTAGTAAAGTTCATGGAAAAAAGGGCAAAGTTAAGTTTCCCTGTAGGTTATGTGAATGGAATCACCCCATTCACCTTTGTCCCTATCTAGATGAAGCCAAAAAAGTGTTGGATATGTTAGTGTCAGTCTTTCCAGCCTTCCTCCAGTGATCAAATATGCTCTTACAAAGTGGTCTCAGAGTGTCAAAGTCAAATTTTGTCATTTTAGTGAGTCTTCAAGCAAAATTTGGTCACTAGGCATTAGGTCTAGGGTTTGATTTCACTCCTTTCAAAGTTTCCCAAATGTGAGTCTATGTCACTATTCAGCTGAGTCTATCATCATTCATAGGGTTTTCATCATCATGTCAGGTTCCATTGGGTCATTTCACACCTTGTTCATGCTTCAGTTCCGCCTAGGTAAGTTCATTTCCCTCTCCTAGACTTTTGAAGGCAATTTCTCTTGGATGGCCAAATCATCAGCAAAACTTGTATCCAGATGTTCATACACCTTCCCCTATCCTTCATGTACCATATTAAACACTTCCCTTCACGGAGATCCCCCAAATTCCTCATTTTTGCACAAACCCTAGTTTCTTGCAACAACTTGGCAATTTTCTAGGCTAGGCCTGTGTTTTGCCCTTTTGGACCCCTTCCCCTCACTCAATCTCTGAGATTCCACTTTTCCCTACTTCCTAACATCCCTCCCTACTTCCAAAAATATCCCCTAAACTTACTAAACCCCTATCCCCAATTCCCTTCCATCCACTGCCAAATGCACAAACCCTAAACCCTAACTTATATAAACCTCCCAAACCCTCCTACATTTCCCTAAACAAAATATATCCTGATATCCCCTAATCCCTTCATATTTTCCCCTTCCTAACAGTCCCTTGTTGCATTTTCCCCCTTGGTGGCAGATTTCAATCATATCACAACAACAATCCAACATAGTTTTGTGACCAGCATTCACTTCTCCAAGACAGTGTTCATAGCATCAATCATGTCATCTGATCATTCATCTGACTATGAGGTGGAAACCCAAAGCGACTCACCCACGGAAGAAAATGCACCCCGGAGGCCTCATAGAAGTGGAAAAACATCCGTGAAGACCGGCAGGCTGCCCAAAGAAGCCTAAATGAGATGACACTGATTGATCGAGAATCAATGCTCATCCGGGTGAACACTCACTTGGAAAAGTTGTTGGCGAAGGAAAACAGGGACAAGGACATGCTTCACCACATGAAGACTCATTATTGGGCGCACATGCATGTTTGTAAAGCGAGAATGAAGGTCCTCAAAAGGCGTTTGAGCAAAGCACAAAAATAACGCAAAAGGCCTGATCCACTTCGAGGTTTGGCCGAGGATTCACTAGTTGAGCATGATACATGATGGAGGGTCTTCACTCCAATTTTGGGCACATTTGGAGAAAATTTAGTCATTTCAAAATTTTTGGCTTGCAAAACAGGTTTTTGGGTTCTATGCGTCGCGCTCAGCACGCGACCCACAAAATGGAGAGGTCCAAATCACAGGTGGCTTACATTTTTGAATTTGTCATGATGGAATACACATTCTCAGCAATTTCCAAGGCATTTCATCAAGTTTTGGGTGATCAAAAGCTCAAAAAACATCATGAAAATCACCTTTCTGCCACTTTTTGCATCAGCAGGAAGTACTTCTGGGAGAATCCACTTTTGGAGGGAAAAATGGAGACCAAATT